>VMBQ01000441.1:186661-286299 GCA_007657795.1 Dreissena rostriformis
GTATGTAAAGCGTGACGTCGTATAAGCGGTATGTAAAGCGTGACGTCGTATAAGCGGTATGTAAAGCGTGACGTCGTATAAGCGGTATGTAAAGTGTGACGTCGTATAAGCGGTATGTAAAGCGTGACGTCGTATAAGCGGTATGTAAAGTGTGACATCGTTTAAGCGGTATGTAAAGTGTGACGTCTTTCAAGCGGTATGTAAAGTGAGACGTCGTATAACGTGTGGTTTGTGTAAAAAGTCATGTGAAAACGTTGTGTTAAGTTTGATGCAGAAACAAAAATCAGTCTCTAAACTGATGATAATATATGGGTTAAGAGTAATGATTTTAAAGTAGCTACATGTTCATGTGTCATCGGCGTGTGAAATGTGAAATCACTTTGGGGATATGAATTCAGTGCAAGGTGTTCGCGGCGTGATGAGTGTGACATGTTCAGCGCTGAATTGTTATGTGTGGTTTGACATATAGAAGAATTCGCAGTCCACATTGCACTGAAAATAAAACTTAATAACAATGTCAAACGCATTGAAATGTTCTACATTTATCATTCGATAGTATAAGTTTATAATGGCGAAAGCACCACAATTGATTTTTATTGTAATCATTGAAAATAAAACAACAATAACATATGCAAAACATACATGTTTTTTTTTCAAACCAACTTTTGACATTAAAACTAACAGATTAATGTATTTAAAATTAAACTGCTGCAACCATTCTCTTTAATCTCCGATAAGTGATTTCGATAGTCGTATTAATGTGTACATGTCTTTAATGAGGATTTAACATTGATTAAAGACTGGCTTTAGTTCTGATGGGGCTCTGCACTCTATATACGAAGAAGAGGGAACAGTGGGAAATCGGGCGAGTTATCTCTCTGGATTGGTTTATAGTTTTGCTGCTAAACGTTAAGAGAGTTCATAAATTAATACATTCAGAAAATGTTTGCGTTAGAACAATCAGTTAAGTGGATTTTAAGCAAATATTGGCAAATATGTGTACTTCATAAAGGAATGATAACGGTCATTGTCGAACGGATTGTGTACATACCGCATCAACCATTTTAACTTCTAGTATGTCGTCTAGCGCAATTTGTATATTTGATTGTAATGAATTACTCTTCGTGTGTTTTCTTTCCTATTTATATTCATGTTTTTCCAGCAATGGATCTTGATTGTAGACATGTTTTAAAATATAATATTTAAGTTGATTAAATACATATGTATATGATCAAGCAAGTTCGGACTCAAGTTATCAAGTTAAATAGTTAAATATACATAAATGTATACACGTAATCATAATTCAATTTATATTTAGTAATCTTATAACGTTTAAACATATTTGAACAAAAAACGTGATGAATTGTATACATAATAGTCATGATCGATAAGAAGCTATAATGCGTAATGTCCTGATATTGTCTCATTTACAATTATTAAAGTCAATATTGAAATTACCCTAATTTAAAGTGAATATCGAGATACTACAAGTACTCTATGTGTTGTCGTTTTAAGAAAACTTAGTTAAGGGTATATTCTGTTTAAGATGCAATCTATCTATTCATTTATTTATTTCAATTTTATGTTTATAGCTGAGAAGTGGTAGTCAATCAGTCGATTACCACAAGCATTTAACTCTTTCAGTGCGGGAACCGAATTTTGACGGCCTTTGCAAACAGTTTGGATCCAGATGAGACGCCACAAAACGTGGCGTCTCATCAGGATCCAAACTGTTTGCTATTCTGATAGTATTCTTTGAATTTTTTTTGAAGAAAATGCTATTTTTAGAAATTCAGCAGACGACATTTTAGCAGACGACAAATTTCCCAGCATGCAAAGGGTTAAAACAAAGACCTTTGGTGATTAGGCTAATGCTGTACCCGTTGAATCTTTACAAAGGTGACGCTTATGGAATTGTTGCGGATTTGCTTAACTACATGCAGTGATTATGTAGCACGGAATTAACCAATATCTTAACAACGGTGAACTATACAGAGCTAAAAAGATCATGTCCGTTTGAAGAAAGTAGAAGATTTTCAAAGTGAAAAAGTAAACAACGTTAATACAAGTTACACACTTTAAGAATAGTTTTGTTGAATTCGTGTTCAGAAAACAGGTAAAACAAAAAATACTGCGTGAGATTGTGGGATTTCTCTTTCCCATTTCACAATTTAATTCAAATCGTTCGAGATCGGAAAATCGCCGTTCGCGGATATTTAATTAATGCTGAAGATATATTTAAAAGTTATCGACAAACGAGAACTAAACACGCGCAGACAATACGCAAATGAAATTCATATCCCCGCCAGTACAAAATGGCATTGTATCGAAATATCGAAATAGCGTTTATCAGTATAGATCGATTAATGTCAACGCGAAATCGCTTGAAAGAGAAATTGTACGATTGGATAGCACTCATGTAAAAGTGTTTAATGGTTTGTTTTCAGGGTGAAAGCCATCCATATGTATTTGAAAAGTTTCAAATTACATTCGATTCAATGGCACGAGTCAATTGTACCGAATACCTGGCATTTTGGTACCGCTTGCGGCTCGTATCGTTCGATCTAACTAATCGAAATCAATCACTACAATCTTGAATTGCATAGGGAATCATTATTTTTCAATGCGAAATGGGATTGTGTTTACCATACGGATTATTTTTGATGTACTTAAACTACTTTATCATAGTTACGTGATGTTTTTTGTGCAAAAACCGAGACGATGGTCGCGATATCGCGCTTTGTAGAACCATTTTTTCACACATATAAAATATCTTAACACATATGTTTTAACATTAAATACTTTTCACGCGATATTTTTTCACACACACAGTATGTTTCATACACAACACTTTTCACACATTGTCAATACTCATATGTCCAAACTTCTGTGAAGGACAGGAACTTATCTTGTGCCATTTTAAAATGATAAAATAAATGTATGAACAACACATTTTCAAAGTCACCTGATTTGGTATTTACAGGAAACAACAATAATTGATGTAACATCATTGGGGAAAGCACAACAGACATTCAATTGATATTTATAATTATTAATTTATATGAAAAGTACATGCATATAATTTGATTGAAAGAATTGTGTATATGCGGGGATCAGCGAAAAATATAACTGTATTGCACAGCAAAATATGAACATATCTCAATAATCAAGCACTTTTAAAACTTTTAATTTTAAGACTGTCGAAATGGTATAATAATTCTCGTAGACTTGAGAAGTATATGATTTATGAAAAACCTGCCCGTATATACAAAGATGTATTTGTTTGCGGGAATAGTCTAATAATTATATACGGCGAAACGAATACAAAGTCTGCATTTTACACTGTACTCTCACTTAAAGTGATGTTCGCAGTGAAGTTAATTCTATTTGAGGAAATAATGACTATAAATTTTATCTTATCCAATGTGAAATTACCCAAATTTCAGGATTCAGGAAATTTCCTAATTTTAGAATTAGGTTAGAATTAAGATATGATGCTTTCTAAATACGGTCCCTGATCGTCGACAAGGTCTTGTTCACTTGGTTGTTAGTTTTAATGATTATATAAAATAACTTTTATATTTATTATACTATATAACAATATACATGTTTGCTATATTTAAACACGTGAATGTAAGGCTTTGTTCAATAATGTTTCAATTGAATGTTAATATCTTATTCATTGGTATTTGTAATCTTAAGCAGTGCTATAACTTAACATTAGCAATTTAAAGAAGAAAATAAAGGCTAATAAGTTGTTCTTTTCTTTTCAGGTGAAAACACTTGGACATCGCTACGAAAAAATTACATTAAAATATGTAATATGGCGCAATTGAAATCAGCACAAAGCACAGTGCTTTTATAATTTTGCCAAATCGGATTAAATTAAGCATTCATGGAGCTTTCATATTGAACGCTCGAAGCACGGAGCTTTAAACATAATATAATTGAATACACGAGATTAAATGCTAAAGGCGACCCGTAATTCCCATGCCTGGTCGTTAGCCATGTTAATAGACTTCAAAATTATACTTAAATAGCCATGTCATTGAAAGTGCGAAGTGAAAATATCGGACAAATTAGCTCCAATAGAGACGCGTTTGGACTTCCTGTCACACCGCGGAAAAATGGCGAAGCGGTCGACCATTCGCTGCGGGCTAAATCTTATGGGGTCGGGGTTCGAGTCCCGAACCTAAGAGAGCTGGACGGGAAATACGTGGGACGAGAAAAGCCGTCAGCTTGCCGTTTCGACATTGTAGAAAAGGTGACCACGATTATCAAGCCCGGCTCGTACGGCGTCGACCGAACCGCCATGACCGACGTTGGTACCCAGCAGATACCGTCTGGAGAACCTAAGACGACCGGCGTCTCGCGTCAACCGACGTTTATGTCGACCGTCTCGACCCCATCGCGGAACGCGGGTTACAGCATGATGGACCGTATAGGACCTTACCACTGGGATAAATACGTAAAAAGCGCGAAGGAACGCGACGCCCGGGACGTGCTATACAGGAACACTTACTGCTTAGACCCGCACAATGTCAGGTACAACTCGGTAACTTTACCTCGGTTGACGACCCCCGGCGCTGGCGATAGACCATGGACTGTTGGTGGCGAAGAAATAACTCCCAGAACTAGTGTACCGGAAACTGATCATAATAGTGGAGAATATTCGAAAATTGTATATATTGAACCGCATAAACCTCGCGGGACGGTCGTGAAATTCAGGGAGTGCATGAAACCGGATGTATATGGATCTGATGGGAAGGCGTTTGAAGTGCGGAGATATAACAGTCAGAGAGACGGCTCTAGGAACGTGTTTCCGCTTATTAAACATGACTTCCGGAGGTCACCACGAATTCAAGAACGACCTTTGAAGTTTGAGAGCTCGAGATATTTTCGAGAAAGCAAAGGGACGCTATTCACGAAGCATATCTTACCGGCGTATAAGCGCGCTTTCGACCGGGACTACAGTTCGGCAGATACGTTTAAGGCATATCTGGAATCTCTGCAGCAGACGGGGCAATCGAACAATCCCGGCATGCACCCGTCGGCTGGTTTCCGGTATAATGACAATAGACTGTCAGCGGATTATAACAGAGTACTACAGTCAGTGATGGACGTGAACCAACCTGCGGAGAGTCAAGAAGACGCTTCTTCCAAAATGGGAAAGATAACCGTCGAGATTAAGCCCTCAAGTCGGAAATCGGATCGGCCAGTAATGCCACCTAAGGCACACACGATAGACAATTTATCGTCTGTCCATGGGAGCGTAGTAAACGCGCGTACCTACTCGCAGGGTAACATTCAGCCCTTGAGCAGCAGCATCAAGGACGGTGACTTTATGCCAAAAACCCACGGCATAGTGCTTGAGCCGCGGATAGAGGAAAACTCTAGCGTAGTGAAAAGCTTGACAACCGTACAAACTAAAAACAAAACAGACGACATTGGAGTTCATGAAAACGACGGGAGCGTGGTTTCCAATAAAAGTCTAAAGACTCCGGTGGTTTTGCCGTCGGTAGAGATGCGTGCAGACGACGCTGACGACGACAATGAGGCGCATCCCGGAAGTCAGGTTCCCGCCAACTCTCCTGTCCCCCGGAATGAACCCCCGACCACGTAATGGCCAGATGCGTTGTGGTGGGGGTCAGGGGCGTGTGTTTCTTTCAAAATTAAATTCAGAGTTACGTATCTAGTAAGGATATCCCGGATACACGTAGATATAAAATCACAGAAAACAACTCATTGTTGTCTTTCTGGCATTTCTCTTTCCTCAACAGAAGACAACTACGTTATGTACAATCTGCAATATATTAATAGTTTGTAGTCAAATAATATTCATTAACTTTTATAATCCATAAGGGAGAAATATTAGAAAGAACGAGTGTGCGTTGTTTTTTATGTGACAAAATTCTATGTTTTATTGTAAAATTATTGAAATGACGAAAGGTTTATAATTATTGTGAGTTCCAAACAATAAAAACGCTAGATAAAACGCTACTGATGGTATCGATCGGTTAAACTGTCTTTAGAAATGGAATTATGCTAAAACCAAAATAGCGTTTTGTAAGTAGTAAATAACTGAACACAAAAAAAAAATCCTTTATGTTTTTCATGAACAGTTTTTGCTATCTTCATATTTATGCCTAGCGTCTAGAAAAAAGGCCTTGGCAAACATCGTAGTCCCAGATGATGCGGCGTCTCATCAGGGTCTTCGTTGTTTGCTTAAAGTAATTTCTTTAAGAAATATTCTAAATATAGAAATAAATATACTAGACATCCCTAATTTTGGAAATAAATTGATCCAATTTAGGAGGATGGGAGAGTCCACTAGGCAAAATGGGTTAAACCGACCTTCTCACACGCTGCGTATGACCATTCATCATTGTATGCATTTTCGTTATCCTCAGGCCTATGTGATATATTCTTATGTGATAGCTGTGATACGTGTGTTTTAATTGTGTGATATGCACCGCTTGATTTGCAATATATCGTCACATCTTACAAGATTTTTTAATTCATGTATTAAATATTAATTTAAATAAATTGATGCATAAAATATGTTATTGTTTTGTTTGCACAAAGCACTGTATGTTTTTAACCCTTTGAGCGCTGGAACCGGATTTTGAAGGCCTTTGCAAACAGTTTGGATCCAGATGAGACGCCACAGAACGTGGCGTCTCATCAGGATCCAAACTGTTTGCTATTCTGATAGTATTCTTTGAAAAAAATCAAGGAAAATGCTAATTTTAGAAATTTAGCAGACAACATTTTAGCAGACGACAAATTTCCCAGCATGCAAAGGGTTAAATGCATGTGCTATGAACAGTCTTTACATGTGCTGAACTGCATGCTCGCGATATTCACATATCAAAGGTTAATCCTGATAACAAATGCCAGTAGTTCATCTCGGCATTATATTTTTGTGGTGAATAAGTTAACATTTATGTTGTGCCTTTATTGATGGACAAGTTTAAAACTGGCTATTTCACCCGACATTGGGTCGTAAAAGTCACCAATATGGGGGTACAAATACACATGGATGGAAAAGCATTTTTATTTTGATAGGTTTTATGTATGTACTACGCATAATTAATGAAGTTGAATGCATATGAATGTTTTCTTAAATATTGTGTCACATCCATTATATTTCCTTCATTCGACTGGAACGAAACCCAGGAACACCAATCATTGATATGATAATTTGAAAGAAATCCTATTTCGTACATAATCTGTAGAAACGAATTGAGATACAGTTCAATAAAGTCACCTGCATTGAGTAAGACGTTTACGTACGCACAGGAGGGCGGTCCGTGTTCGCACTTTATACGTGTCTTGAAAAGACATCTGCCAACAGACATATTTTGCCAGAACAAATGTTTTCTCTTTAACACTGAATAGTTTTATGAAAACGATATGTTATAAAAGGGCAGGATAATCAGGATTACATAATTTGTTTCATCGGTATATTATTCGGTGGACTTGTAAAACAATTTTAACCTACAAATATAATTATGACACTTTTTCGTCCTACTATTAAAACTTTTGCTTTTGCGTTAAATTAAACCCGGTGCTTAAATAGGAATTTAATTACAGTCGACTATGTGGAAATATAAAGCGGAATGGTTATTGTGTACCAATGCGAAACTCTTATGTAAGACATCTGCACTATATGTGTCGTGTTCTGAGAAAACTGGGCAAAATGCTTGTGCGTAAATTGTCATCCCAGATTAGCCTGTGCAGTCCGCACAGGCTAATCAGGGACGACAATTTCCGCTTTTATGGAATTTTTGGTTTAAATGATGTCTCTTCTAAGCGAAAACCTAGTTTAGGCGGAAAGTGTCGTCCCGGATTAGCCTGTGCGGACTGCACAGGCTAATCTGGGATGACACTTTACGCACAAGCATTTTGCCCAGTTTTCTCAGAACACGCCACATATTTGAAACACGTGCAGTTCGAGAGACAATCACATCAATGTTATAAAGGCTATGTTTGTTGCCAACACTTTCTCGACCCATTGTTACCCACGTTAGTTCCCTTCTTGTATCTTTTGTTCATAACTTATGTGAACTTCTATTAAAAAAAACACACACTATATATTAACATTGACAATCATACATTTTACATTTAAAATGTTTCTCTCGCATTGACAAAATCATGGCGCATATCACCGTTACGTTATCCACAGTAGCTATGTTGCGATCATTAAATATATTTTGTGTTAGAAACTAAGAATTCGAAACATATACAAATAAACGAAATAAACATTTTACCCACGAAACAGTATAATGCCTCTAAAGGCCCAGTCTCACTATGATGCCGGTGGAGCCCCGGTGCGTGATCCGGGATCAACCGGGGTGAACCGGGGCTCTACCGGGATGAACCGGGGCTCCACCGGGGACGACCGGCATGAACCGGGGACGACCGGGAACAACCGGGGCTCCACCGGCAAAGTATTAAAATGTTTAATACCTCCGGGATAAACCGGTTGTCACCGGGAAGGACCGGCAAAGACCGGCGCGGCACCGGCAACAACCGGGACAGCACCGTAGCTCCACCGGGGCCCATACAGACCCCGGCAGAGCTACGGCAACGCCCCGGTTGTCCCCGGTGTTACCCCGGTGGAGCCACGGTGAATGCCGACAGAGTCCCGGTATATAAACGGTACATCGTTAAACCGGCGCTCTGCCGGGACGTCATCGGCATTCACCGGGGCTCCGCCTGGGCATTACCGGCGACGACCGGGGTTAAACCGGCGCGTTGCCGTAGCTCTGCCGGGGTCTGATGCCGGTATAGTCCCGGTGATTGCCGGTGGAGTTACGGTATACCGGGGCTCTGCCGGGTTGCTGCCGGCTTTCACCGGTGCTCCACCTGGGCATAACCGGCGACAACCGGGGCTCTGCCGGGACTCCACCGGGATAAACCGTAGCTAGTCCGGGGTTGACCGGGACTCTGCCGGGTTGTTGACCGGCTTCAACCGGGGTGGCACCGGAAAATAGTGTGACCGCGTCAAAAAAAAATCAACGAATCATCCCGGTTCTCGCCGGTCGACCGGCGTTAGCAAACCGGGATGGACCGGGGCTCTACCGGCAATAGTGAGACTTGGGCTTATGTAGGCAATCCCAGCTTCCACATCGTCAGCCTCGTTCTTGATTCGTTGAATCGAGGGAGGCAACTTCTACAGAACTCGATATCGGAAATGTGAAAAGGGTCTATTATACAAGTTTGTGGCGTGAACGAAAAACGGACACAAAACCCCATGTGTGTTTCCGATATTTAGAAGAGTAACGATGATACATGCAATTATAATTTCAGTAGTAATTTGATACTTAAATAATATTTCAATTGTAAAATTGTGTAAGATCGTGTTTAAATCGGAATCATAATAGCATTTTGTGAGTTTTCCGTCTAAGACCAACTCTGTCGGTCTAATGCATAGGTATTAAGCAACGGCCGTTCCATTAAATGGGGACATTGGTGGAGGGGAAATACAGAAATATAGAGCAACAAAAAATCTCGTCGTAGTTTAATTACTTTATTTTTATACAAAAAAGGTTTAAGCCATTGTTACTGAGGGTTTCAAACGAACAAAGTGAATGGAAAACATAACAGACCAAAGTTGCATTTTCGTAACATCAGAAGGCCTACTGGATGCCTTCACCTAAACACATCTGAATTGTACCCAAAGAACTGAACTCTTTTAGAATATTTCTTGAAGTCTCTCAGATCTGGAACAGACTCTTTGAATTGATGATGGTACCTGAAAGTGTATAACGAACAGATTAACCCATTTATGCCTAGCGTCTAGAAAAAAGGCCTTGGTAAACAGCGTAGACCCAGATGAGACGCCGCATGATGCGGCGTCTCATCAGGGTCTGCGCTGTTTGATTAAAGGAATTTCTGTAAGAAATATGCTAAATATAGAAATTAATATACTAGACATCCCTAATTTTGGAAATAAATTGATCCAAATTAGAAGGTTGGGAGAGTCCACTCGGCATAAATGGGTTAACGTGTCGTTTTCATCTTTATCGGAGTGTTTTTATTTTTGATTTTAAGATTTGTATTTATTATTTAACGTTTTATTAACTAAGGGTCGAAATAGTCGATATTTACCTAATGTGTACGACACTTGATTACTTTTCTTCTACTTAAGAAGACAACATCAATAGAAAACAAACGACAACAACAACAAAATAAAACATATTACATATCATTTCGAACAAAAATAAAGCAAATGAAACAGCACGATAACATAGTTTTATCACAAACTATCCTGTATATACACCTCGCGAAACGTACCTTTGATGCGCCGCGGTCTTATTCAGAGTTCCGATCACGTGGGAAATGCACGGCATCCTAAGGTTGTTTTCGTCTCTTAACGTCCAATGTTTTGGCCGTCCGGCTGACGCCGACGGCATCGACACGTTTGTGACGTCAGCCTCGTCACGAACAACGCCAAGGGGTTGCATACTACTCTCTTGACATGTGTGATAGTCTTTATGCTCACATTCACAGTCATAATAGAGGCGGCAATTCTGCCCATTGCCCTGCAAATGTTGCACTTCCTCTTCCGTAGAACAGCCCACCTTCGTTTCGTCCCATGGTCCGAAATGCGTCATAAATGCTGGCTGCGATGACGTCATTTCCGATTTTTTCTTCTTAAAATCGCACTTAGCTAAACAAGATTTCAGTGGGTTCGCCGCCGATGGGTTAGGAACAAAGCCGCCGCATTTCATTGGCCCACCATTTGTTGACATTTTCTGCTTGTATAAATAAGGCAAACGTTGCGCGGAATTTCCTTCGTCTGCGGAAGCACTCCCTAGTTTGAAATTGCAGCCCAAAATATGCGCTTCCGGCTCAGAGGGTTTCATCCACGAGCGCTCGTAATCTGAAAACGTAGTACCGTCGTCGTAGAGGTTCGTTCTGTGGTGTTCGTAGGGCGCGCGCCGGCATACGTAGCACGGATCGGGGTGATTAAGGATCCTTGTGCACGTGCTCGCCTTCTCGTAGCACTGGGCCTCCGCGCGGCACAAGGCGTCACGTTGCAACTTTCGGACGATGACATCAGTCGGATCTAATGAATTTTTAGCAAATATCACAACCCACAATATGAAAGAATGTTAACCAGTCTTTGATTTTGGAATCACCTGCGCGGGGGAAAATATCGTAGCCCCACCCCCATCGTATAGGGTTAAAAACTCGTTACTTTTGAATAAATCATTATAGGTTAAGAAATTTTTGTAAAACTATTTTGGCATATGGAGAAAGGAAAACCACTCAAAGGGTAAACAATCTCTATCGATGTAAATTTTAACGTATTATTACAGTTGAATTGTTAATTTTATGACACGTGCATTACCTTTGTATTGGTCTGCATAGCGGCTTGATCTATAGAGTTTGGAGATATATAGGTCAATGGCTGTCCTTGTTGGCTGGCTCAGCACATGATTGCCATCTGTAACAAGTGGAGCACGTTGTGCATTTACAGCTCGCGGCCGCCAATATGTATATACATGTATACTTATTATTCTTTTGGCATAAATGGCCGGCTAGCGTAGTGGTTGGTACACTCGCTTCTCACCTGTTCACCATACCGGACAGGTTTGGTTTCCTCCGGGTAGTCCGGCTTCCTCCCACAAGACAATTCAACACCAACATTTTCATCACTCTACCACTTTTACCATGTTTACTTAACATAGAAACATGCCTAAGAGACCAATGTGTGCAAAATTGGCATAGCAGTATCTTTGAATCAAACAAATGTCTCAATTATCGCATATACAAAACCGAACATTAAAGTATTACCACACTCCGGGTCCACACATATTGAAGCCTCTGGCTCGGAAAGGATCTAATAAACTTCAAAATACACACATATGTGGCATAAATGACACACCTAAACAGTGTCCGATATCCGTACTCGGTTTTATTCATGCACGTGTTTTACCAGATAGATGGCAGCAAAACAGTAAGGTAAATGAAACATTTGTATCTACGTATATCGAATCCACAACGAAAAGGGATGTATACATTAAAGGTGTTCTTTTAAAGCCTCTATAACGCTCAAAAATCAACGACAATTTCGTTATATATTTCGTAAAATAAAGTTAACATATAAATAATCAGTAATCCTTATAGCAATAGCCAAAATTTCAACGTTAGATGTGCTCTGGTAACATAGATTCCTGTAGATACAAAATGCCCGTTTTTATTTATTTGCGACACAATTAATTCCATTTTAATTTCCCGCACATATATATATTCATACGACACTAAAAGGGTACCATGCTAGTGTTCATGTGTCGTATGAGTAGATATCGTTGCGGGAAATGGAATTATATATGCCCCCCCCCCCCAAAAAAAAAACGAGCATTTTGTATCTACAACATCTATGGTAACAGACCACATCTGACGTTGAAATTTCGGAAATTGCCATAAGGAACACTGATTTTTAATTGTTTAACTTTATTTTACGAAATATTGTACGAAATTGTCGTTGATTTTGAGTGGTAATGGGTCTTTAAAGCATTAAGGTCAGCACCAGGTTAATATTAGCGAGCTATACATTCGGATAACTTATTGCCTCATAGTCAATACAGAAAACTTTGTTTTGCTTTATGGTAACGTATCACCACCATCACGATATAAAATCCACCAGCTGTTGACAAATATGTAGCTCCTGATCATATATGGCCGAACTGTAAGAGAGAAAAACAAGAACCAGACCTTCTCGAGAGCGTAATCCGAGAAGCTTTTGCAAAAATTAAGACATGGAAAGCACCTGTAATCGATGAAATAGAAGGTGAGCTAATCAAAGACGGCGGAGAAGCGGTGGTCCAGATAATGCACAAAATCTAGAGCAAGATATTGACTACCGGTTTATTCCCGATGATTCGGACCAAGTCACTGGTAATCACCATCCCCAGAAAGGACAACTCAACCAAATGCGAGAACTACCGCAAGATTAGCCGCATCTGCCACGCAAGCAAGATCATGTTGGAGATTATCAGGAGCCGGATGAAAAACTCGATCGAAACACAAATGGCGGAAGAACAAGCCATATTCAGATCAAGATGAGGCACAATTGTGCCGATCTTCTCACTCAGACTTATGGCGGAAAAGTACATCCCACTACAGGACAGAGAACCTTACTTTATTTGCATTGATTTCAAGAAAGCCTTTGACCGAGTGTGGCACCAAGGCTTCTAGAGAGTGTTACACCACTACGGCATCCATCCAAATCTGATCGGTCTGATGGAGAACCTATACAAGTGAACACAGAGCGTCATACTAGTCAGAAGAGATGTGACAGATTGGTTTCAACAGGCAATCGGTGTACGACAGGGCTGTATCTTGTCCCCTGATCTCTTCAACATATAGCAGGAGCATATCATACGAGACGCGCTCAAAGGACTGGAAGACAATGGAGCTTGTGTGAATGGCAGAACGATTAACAACCTACGTTTTGCTGACGGCATCGGTCTCATGGCTGAACTTCGCAGTCAAGCACAGCTCCTCATGGAAAGAGTGGAAAGCTCAAGGTACGGGCAAGAGATTAGCGACACCAAAACCGAGTGGATGCTACTGAGTTTGAAATCTGAGCAAACAGTTAAGAAGAGTGTAGAGGAGGGAATTCTGCTCAGAGGAAAGAAACTACAACATACAGACAGCTTCAAGTATCTCGGATGGACCTTTACCACAAAATGTGACAGCGCGAAAGGCATAAGAGTGAGAACAGCCATAGCATTGAGCTCAATGAGCGACTTGGACAGCATCTGGAAGAACAAAAACAGAAAACAGAAAACCAAAATGAGACTGTACAATGCCATCGTGGTACCGATTGCCCTGTACGGATGCAAAACTTGGACTCTTAGAAAAGCTGAAATAAAGACTTGTTTTGATCATCAACTAAGTTTTAAGTTCTCACCTGGTCCCACGCGATTCTCGTCGTATCTCGGGAACACCTCTTGGGTGCGAGGTTTTGGAATCCGTCGCCCCCTTAAGGTGTATAAAATGGGGCTGTAACAAAACATGAGGTAATAATAATAATAATAATAATAATAATAATAATTTTAAAAAAATATAATAATGATAATGATAATGATAATAATAATAATAATAATAATAANAACAATGATAATAATAATAATAACAACAATAATAACAATAATTATACTAAATAATATATACAGCGAATAAATGATTCTTGTGAATTTTATTTATTCATAATGTGGTTTTCTGTAAAGAACGAACATATGATTAAACACAAATGTATACCAATTTGCCAAAAGGAGAATTATGTCGAAATCAATTGAAAACCAACGGATTTGTTTGTAGGAAAAAATTACTTACAAGCGTTTCTGTACATGAGTTTTCACATCGTTTGAAACTGCACTATCTCTGAAAAATAAATAAATAGAGTACCGTAATTACATACATGTAAGACATATATATTTTATACATAGCAGCACGCTGGTCATCCGGATACTTCAATATACGGATGGTTCTTCGATTAAAGAGAAAAAGAAAAGCCACAAGCGAGAGATAAGTTCCTCAGTTTTTGTTTTTTGAGACACGGGACATGGTGGAGTTGATAAATGGTATATACTTGTGTATTGTGAAATAAGAATTTCATGAAGAATGGTAGATTTTGGCCAAAGAATGAGAGAATTCCTTCGGAAATCAACATAAACTTGATGATCAGTACACATTTCAGCAAACTAAAAATACTTAGAAATATTGCATGAAAGAGTTTGCTATTCTAGCATGTAGAGTTATTACTGTGCTTTAAATACTGACAGTTTGATAGTATTCAGTGAAATATGAACGAAGATCGAGCATGTTTTAATAGGTGGTATGCATAATGTTGTAGACACTTTGATTCCCGATAAAGGACACGTCGGATAACGGAAACTGAGATAATCGGTTAAAGAAGTGTCCATGAACATGTGGCATCCGACTCTTTAAACATTTGAATGTCCTCAAATACTTTAGTAAACTATAAGATCGTACACACAAGTCAGTTCTGTGCATTATGTCTCCTGAAATACTATACATGTTCGGCCATAGCCTTCATAGGTAGATATCATATAAACACAAACAAAATAAGTCTAAAATAATGTATTTACATATAATAACATAATAAATTTATGAATTATATGATTGTCCGTTTACCAAGTAGTTTTGTGAATAAGGGTCTTGAGTCGAGTCTAACAACAACAATGATTTATAAGAGGATAAATTTTTAAAATAACTTTGATATAATCTATCGAAACAAAACGTAAAACATGTGAGCGAGTTTATGAATTAGAGGAGTTTGACGTTAAACCCTTTGCATGCTGGGAAATTTGTCGTCTGCTTAATGTCTTTTGCTGAATTTCTAAATTAAGCATTTTCTTATTTTTTTATTCAAAGAATACTATCAGAATAGCAAACAGTTTGGATCCAGATGAGACATAACGTGGCGTCTCATCAGGATCCAAACTGTTTGCTATTCTGATAGGCCTTTAAAATTCGGTTCCAGCGCTAAAAAGGGTTAAACATGGAATACTAAAACAGTCTGGGAATGGTCGGTTTAATAGAAACAAACAATATTTTTCATTTTACGTGTAAACACAAACACAAACTAAATTCGATTAATTAAGATCACAAAATTAACTTTTACATGTAAACCGTTATATGTTGCGAAGTGAGTATGAATATATCTATCATTGAACACCCTTATTATTATTATTATAGTGGAAATGACTTGTATAGTAAACAAACGATTAAAATAAACAAGCAAATTCGTTGAATTGATATCCCCCGCTATTTATTTTTTTTTAACAGACGGACGGAATGACGAAATGACGGATGGACGGACAATGCCAATTCTATATCCCTTCTTATTTTTGGAGTTGCTAGTGAAAACAAGTAACTTTTTCTGGATTGTCGGCGGCCAGTGCAGCAGGCGCTATGTACGTACCTTGCCTGTAAATCCACGAGTTGCAGGGAGTCGTCGCCCCCGTTCCGCGCCGTCAAAGCACGCGGAGGCACCGGGGGTAGGGGAGGCAGGCTGGTCCACATGGGACTGCGCCCGCTGCGGTAAGGACAAAAACGATAAACCATCGCCCCATAGGACTTTAAGGTTTTATTCAAACCTATTTATTTAAGCTCGATTGCATCGAAAGCCTTAAGCTTCTTGAAACACTCTCGAGTCCGCTTCCTGGGTAGAACCCGTACTAGGTGAATTTTTAGGGAGATCTAAAGAACGCTCCCACAGTGGGGATCGAATACATGACCTCCCGGTCGCTAGGCGGACATCATATCCACTACGACATCAACGGCGACCTTAGGTTATGACTTTTAAGTTTGCTTACGGTTAATAGTGTAAGATACGGGAGACGTCCCTTTCTAAAGACGTGTTTAACAGCCCGCTACATATAAGACAGTAACTTATGATGCGTGCCTAGATTGATAAAGTTCGCCCCTCTGAAATGGTTCAAGAGTCATTGTTTCTTGAGTATTGTTAAAAATTTAGTTTTCCTCAATCATCTTATTGCTTGTTGCTTTTGTCGTTTAATAATTCAATGGTATTTGATGTCTCTCTGTTTGTTGTAGCCATTTTCAGTCACTGGATAACCCCACGTGATTTAAACTAGTAAATAGCAGTTTCGGTAAAAATAAAGAAATCCTAATTTAAGTTCGACTTCGCGTTTCATCACTTACAGACATTTCATGTCCTTTAAATACTTCAGTAATCAGATAGCAAAGTGTCAACTGCACATAGCATCTGAATTTTAGCAATAACATGAGATCAAAGCAATTCATGTCTGAAACACCTTTTATAAACTAACTCAGAAAAGCTACAGACGAGTTTTCACGTACCCAGACGAGTGGTGTTGATTGGCCTCTCCTCTGTCCTTCTGGATTGGCGGTAAAACAACCAATGTTCCAAACGCCATCAGATTGAAAATGCTCGCGATCTTTCGTTACAACAGCCGCCCGCTGGCGTCGCAGTCACGTCTTACTTCCGGCTAGCTACTTCTGAACGCTTATACTTATGGTAGCATTTATCTTGTTAAAATCATTTTGTAAAAAAAGTACCAAACGTCGGTATGCCTGACGACCTGAGGTTCTATGGTAACGACGTCATAATTTTCAAACGTCGTGACGTCATTTTGTGACATTGAATAGAATTGAAAGTTAGAACTAACGAAAATCGGCTTACGTGTTCTATATAATATACATTATATAGCCAGTGATGTCTCAGGAATAATACGACAGTGTTTATGTTCCATTCGTACCCATGGTGAGTTTTTCGAACGATAACATACGTGGATGTTGTTTTCTTAATGAAGGAAAAAGTGTCAAATGAATACGCGTTTTCATTAAAAACAACTCTTTTTACAAACACATTAATTTACCTTCCGGACTCGGCGTTTTTAAATAATAAGAAGTTTGATACATGTACGTTTTTTTTTCAATTCACAGTGCTCCATGTAATATGCCGCAGTTTTTATGACGAGTTAAAATTATCATGGCCAAGTTCAAATACACATAACTCAAGTTTAAGAGGATGACTGTGCGTGAAAATTGTGTCTGTACGCTTCATGGGGATAATACATTTGAAGCTTCATTTCAATCGCTTGAGATACTAAGATATCGTTTGCTTCACACGCTCGGAACATTTTGTTTGGAAGCCAAATAGATTCGCCCGATATTCATTCTATATTACACATGAGTATAACGGTCACCTGGCTAACTGCTTTCACATTTCTCACGCGATTTGTTGGAAACTTGAAAATATGTTATCGCAATTGAATGCAAAACATATCGCTTGAGAAATGTGGCAGCAGTTCGCTCCACGAACGTATACCATTAATGCGGACGTACTGACGGACCGACCGACTGACCGAAAGAGTAACTCAAATATGACCCCTCTGAAACTTTGATGGTGAGGATATAATACATTTGAAATAAATAATTATAGTTTCTTTGTTTTTAGTGCGATCTCCCCCTCCCCCTCCCCAAACTGTAACCGATGATCAGCAGGCGTTAATATGGTGCAACAGCAGCATTCTCACCAAAGAGACGCTTATTGTCTGTGTGTTCGCTCTCATGATTAACCAGATCTTTAAGATCACATATATTAGCGAAAATAAAAATAGGGTACCTCATGGAAAACTGAGTATTTAAAGCTTGCTTACTGTCAAACAGTTCTACTGAACTCCACATATATTTCTTAAACACGATGTTCATTGTTTGGAAGTGCATTGGTGTATAGTGCGAAGTTTTTACATATTTTTGTTTTATTAGGCAAGTATTTGTTGCGGCAAGAGAAGTGTTATGATTATGGTGTACGTCTACAACTGCTTTGTTGAGTAACATTAAGAAAATGTAGTCAATTTGTAGAAACAAACTAAAAGCATATTAAGGCGAAATATATCAGGAAAGAGTGAAACCTGTTCTGTGTCAATTTACTTGTAATCCTTCTGGATACGTAACTCAGTAATACCAAATAAAACAAACAATTTATAACAGTTTAAATAATGAAAGCAGATAATATAAACCATCGTCTCTTAGACACTTCATCTATTTCGCCTTTTCTTGCGCTGTTGGTTCAGTTTATGTGTGAAATGCCGCTTTATCCGTCTATGATCGACACGCCTTTCTGCAATTATTTTTCGTTATCGTTCTACCACCCTCTCAGTCATAGTCCCGGATTACGCAATCGTCGACGTCAATCTCTTCCTCTATGTGATCGTCAGCGGATTCTGTTGCGTCATTAGTTTCTGGATTGTCTGTATTCAGTTTCCTCGGTGTGTGTAAGGCGTTGAATTCATGTTCTGGTAATTTGTTCATTTTACTTTTCCGTTACTCGTGTTTTCTTTCAATAAGTTCCATTCTTTGTCTTATGAACTCCCGTCTTCGTTTGGCTTCCTCGTCAATATCAAACCCGCAATCCTGAACATCGTTCACATTTTTATTTGAAATCAGATTGTCAATGAATTCGTCTCTCTTTTTAAGATAGGAACAATCGTTTATTCTCAGATCTTCGAAATTTTGAATGCCGCTATGTTCGTCCTCTGGGCTTGAAATGTATTGTTTTCCGTTTTGTGTATCCAGAAAAGAGCGTTGTTCAAATGTATCGCCATTTTGTCGAGCGTTTAATTGTCCGTCTATCATATCCATTTGAACCCTGATAAATTCCTCTTTTCTTCCATTTCATCGCGTTCACTTCGATTTTCTATCATTCTCTAATCAGTCTCCGAATCTGCATCTTGAACATTGTTAACTTCTCTTTCATTCTTCTTATTTAAGGTACCCTCTTCTATATCTCTAGGGTATATTTCTTCATCTTAGCTGTCATCTAGTTCGATCGATATCACTCACGTCAATGTCATCTGCAATTTCGCTGTTGTTTATTTCGTCGCCCTCTGATTCATACGCTTTAAAATCATTCTGGTCTTTACCCTCCGCATTCTGTTGATCCCATGCACTCCGTCCTCTGATGATGGTCTCATTGAACATAGGATCAATAAAACACCGGATTTTTTTTGTTCATCAAGCGGGAATCTCTATGCGTCCTTTCTGTTTTGAGATCACCTGAAATTATTGCATTAAATGTACCCGTTTTGTATCGTATTCGCTTCTTTTACCGTTTTTAAGTACCCATGTAACTAAACGCCGATTTCAAGTCAATAATTTATGTTGAAAAATGTAAGTAAAAGTTATTTTTTATGTTGAAAAATGTAAGTAAACAAATTAACGCTGTTGCTGCTGATGATGAATATAATAATAATTCTAATAGAATGTATTGTTATTTCAAGATAATTCAAACTATAAAACGACAGGGATACTAGACTGTAACATTGAATCAGATAGCGTCTCTGGTATTTACATATTAAAATGAAAGTGTCAACTACTTAATAGTAAAACAATCTAATTACCTCATAAATTGGCGTAACTTCATTTGTTTTTTCCATTTCTGCAAATTAGCAGATTGCCTCGCAAGTAAGCGCACGCGTTCTCTTCCAAAGTGTTCATTTGATTTTCCATGGAAGAGCAAGAAGTTGTGAACGATGTGGTGTGTCAAGAAATCGCGATATTTTTAATGACCATGACGTCATCCAAGGTAATGTCAACTCTTGTCATCCGTTTACGTCATATGTGATTATTTATGTACGTTGTGAACATTTGGAGATGGCCTTTTTGTTTCTTTTTTTGTATTCAATATAAGACATACAATGTAAACATATGTTTATGATCACAAAACAAAATGAAATCATGCAGCAATATTATTCAAACATGTAATACAAGATATGTACATATTTATTTTTTAACCTTGTGGTTTCTTTAAGATTTTTTTTTAATAAAGATGAGTTGCATAAAGTGGGTAGAAAGCAGCACAAGAGCACCGCCTAGCGGGTGCAGACCGCTCTTCTATTTGTCAAAGTATGAATCAAATCTGATCATAAATAAAGAAGTTATGGCAATTTAAGCAAAATTGTGGGGCTGTGGTCTTGGGTGGGATGGTTGGACAGTGTTTCAAAAATAAAATAATAAAAATAAATATTATTTTTTTAACCATGTTTCAAAAAAAAANATCGAGAATTTAAAGTACGAATGCTAAAGATTGTTTAATCAATTAAGTTTGGAAATGAAACGCCACTTCGTTGACGTCATATCCAATAAGGTCGGAGTCAATAGCAGCATCGCCCAAAGCGGACACCTCGGTTGGGGATGGAAACTTGGTATGAGTGTACATGTATATATGGATAAGAGGGTGATACGCGTCAAATGCTGTCGCAATCCATTTGCAAATAACGGAGCTATGGCCCTTTTTGATTTGACAATTAGCACACTTTTTGTGTCCGGAGCCACATCGGAACTGCTTAGGCAGATTTCATTAAAACTTGGTACGAGTGTATATACTAATAAGAGGATGATGTACGTCAACTTGCAACGCGAACCATTTGTCAATAACGGAATTATGGTCCTTTGACCTAAAACTACCCTTTTCATTTAGGATTTTTCTGACCTTATCTGTATCCCCAATTACATATGAGCCACAGCCATGAAACTTCTCACAGTTGTTCTCAATCATCTGGGCCTGAGTCGCATGCAATACTTATAACCCTAGATTCAAGGTCAAGGTCAAGGTCACACATTGAGGTAAAAAAACACAATTTAATGAATTATTCATAATTTAGCCATGACTTAACTATGCATCAAGGGATTCTATTATAACTTTCTACAATTGTTTTCCTTTCTCTGGCTGTGTGTCACAGGTAAGACTCCGGTCTCTAGGATCAAGGTCACACACTGAGATCAAATGTTACACACATTTTGATTAAATTGACATTATTTTGTTTGGATTCTACCATACATCATGGTTCTCAATAATCTGGGACTGAGCCACATGCAAGACCCATAACCCTAAAGCAAGGTCAAGGTTACACATTGAGGTAAAAAAATAAAAATTTGATGAATTATTCATAATTGAGGTATGGCTTCACTATGCATCAAGGGTTTCTGCAACAACTAATTCTCCTTGATCGGGTTGTGTGTCCCTAGGATCTAGGTCGCTGAGGTCAAATCTTGATTTGATTAACATTAGTTTCGCAACACTTATTTTGTTCTTTGACTATATGAAGATCAGTATCTTGTTAGAATCCATTATGAAGCAGAGGTGGACTAGGAAAACCTACAACTGCTGTACTTTTAACAGTAATAACAACTAGTATAAAACGTTATCATTTGATTTATTTTGTCGTGGTCTGAACCAGCGTTTTCAACTTAGAGTTCAATTAAACCAATTAACACAACCCTGGCAGAACAGATGCAATTCAAAGCGCGTGTTAAATATGGCTTAAATATTGACATATTTTTCTGGGAAAATACCTGCCCAGAAAATATAGCTATTCATTCATGTATAACAATAAATAACACTGTGTACAACCACAAAAGTGTGTGAACAGAGTTTAGTAAGGTAAGTTTTTCAGATCTTTTCAAAGTTTTTGAAATATACAAACATATACCAGCATACTGCTTTCAAACGCACATACATACATACAATATAACCATTACACAAACATACATTATGCCGTGGTAACACTTGATTTTTGTTTTGATTTTTGTTATCTTTTACCTTTTTTTTTGCTTTTTCTTTTCACTTTTTCAGTTTTTATTACTGTTTCTATTTCTTTGCGTAAAATGATAATTACAACAAATATGGTGTGGGCAAATGGAACAAAAATTACTTCTCAGGGACTTTCAACAGATTGCTGGTTGGGTTTCTTTGAGAATAAATCGGAAAAATATTGTGTTTTAATAGTACTTTAAACTTCATTACTTCAAATAATTTATTTGAAGGGGACTACCTGAAGCAAAAAATCACATTTTTCCAACAGAAATGTATTGCACATTTTTTGTCATACAAGACTAGATTTTTGTTTTAGAACTTATAAACAAATGCGTTCAAATTTGCTTCAGTTTTAAATATTGCTGAATTCATCGTTTCATTATATAAAACCATACTTGGTATTTAACTCTAAGAGCACAATATATCTGTAATAAATAATTCTAACAAATATTTGTATGTACCCATAAATGTGATTATGATAAACAATTGCACTTAATGTGTTCGATTCTGTTTTAACAGAACAAATACAAAACGAGATACATAGCACTGACATGCTAGTAAGACAAATACCAGTACCAGAACATTTCTTACTTGAACAAACGCAAGCCGCATGACTTCAAACATTCTAAAGACAAATCCAACGTCTTAATCCTCAAAATATAACCAATGAAATTTGTTTTTTAAAAAGGTATAATGTAACAAGCATTTTCATTGGACAATATTTTAAGTTCAGCAGATGTTAGCGAATGAAAACTGGTAGTAGCATGGGGACTGTTCAAGACAAGGGTATCTCTGATGTAAACAAGTTGTGCTACGAATTCAGTGCCTTCACCAAATAAGAATTTAATGTGTAAGATACACACATTTGTAGATATTCAGCAATTAATTTATACTAAAAATACTCACATTTTGGAAACATGTTGTGCGTTAAAAGGCCATGAACAGTTGGAATAAATGAACGGTCCTGCATGAAACTCTTTGAACATTCGATGAAAAATCCATAAGTTAGGCAAATATAAGTAAATGGCTTGTAATAATGAACACATAAAGATATGTGACATATGGACTAATATTGTCCAATGATTTAACCATCAAATTTTGGCAAAAAAAATATGTTAAAAGCTGACAACTGTCATGAAACTTGTTAAAATAGCTGAATGGCTAACGTTCATACTATAATCACAATAGAGAAACCTGTCTCTGCACAAAGTCTCTTCAAAGTTAGGTCCCCAGGACAACTCTCTTTCAATTTAACTAAGAGAACAAAAAAAACTTAATTTTAAGATCCTTATAAAAGCTGGACAAAAAAATAACACAGTTTGTCTAATATTTAAACTGCACGAACTACTGATTGTCAAATTAATTTGTTGTAAAGTCGAACAAAAAAATCAATCCCTGTACATTTTCTTCAAGATATAAACAATGTCCAAGTAAATTTGATACCAATCACATTTGAAAGTTTGATTAAGTCATGAGGTTTTGGGTTCACCGTATACATGTTGTTCACTTGAAAAGCTTTGTAAGCCTCAATATATGCCTCCAGTCCTTTGATCGATGAATACACAAAGTAATGCAAAATGTGTTTACAGCATAATAAGAAGTACATTTTTGTTCAGTCCTTAGACAATTTGTAAGTTTCTGGCACCAAAAACTTTTACATGTCTAATATAACTTCAGATTAAGAAGTAAATGCATTTAAACAATTTTCTGCGTGAAATTGTTCAATACAATTTTTATGAACCCTAGATTTCAAATAGAATGAAAAATGTTGTAAAGCAAACTTTCTGGATTCTTATTTCTTTATAAAAACCAGCTGGTTCGAAAACTAAACATTAGGGTTCCAAAATCAGGTTTAAGGGTTCTAGGGACCCAATAAAACAGGATTGCGGGTTCAAAGGTCATGTTTGAGGGTTCCATATCAGGCTTGCAGGTTCCAAGGGGTGCGGGGCTGGGTGAAGCCCTTTGTACCGTCGGGTCCCTTGGGTGGGCGTGTGACTACGACCCTGGGGCCGACCATTTCATCATTCATACTCTTCAGTCGACTCAAGAGTCTTTCTGGTCGCCGTTTTTCACTGGAACAATTAAGACATTTTAGTGGTTAGGTCAAAAGGTAAAGTGATTGCTCAGTGTTAAATAGAACAACCACATTATAATGATAATAACTTACTCTTGATAGATGTCTCATTCCAACATAATAATCTTGATAGATGTCTCATTCAAACATAATAATCTTGATAGATGTCTCATTCAAACATAATAATCTTCATAGATGTCTCATTCAAACATAATTATTTAAGTTATAATAACAGTTTATGAACTAGAGGAAGCACACACAACCGTCATTTATTTTAGAAAATATTTAAAAATGAAGCATCTGATCAAATTATGGAACATCTTTGCATTATCCATAATGGCTACTTATTCCTTGACCGTATACCTATATTGGTCAATTTCTGTAAGAAGCTCTAGAAATACATGCACAGTTGCTCAGTTTACTCAGCTTACGTTATTTTCCTCAGACTGCACGCAGAGTACTTGTTGTTACGCTGGTTGTGAACCACAACAAACTCCACCTCGTCACCGGGGGCAACCTCCAGGCCGCCTCCAACCTCGCTCTGGTGAAAGAACAACTTCCTGCCGGGCTCAGCCTCGTATGTGAGGAACCCGAACTGAAATCATGGTTGCGATATTTTCCCTATAGCTTGTTGATTGAAATGTGTACATTAAACAAATTAATGACTCACCAAAAAACAATGGCTAGGCACCTAAGTGTTATCACACATACTGCTAATTTATTTACTACTTTAGTCTTTGTTTGTCAGACCTCACTCTGGTGTAGCAACAACTTTCAGTCGCGTTCCCCCTTGTGTAACCCGAACTGAAATCGTTGTTGTGATAATTTTAAAACATCTAGGAATCAGCCTAGGGATAACTTTTTAAGTTTTTAAAGAAATGTTTTTTAAATTAAAGAATTTTCTGGTGGTAATTGGTTATAATTAATTGAAAGGATTTGGGAAGATTCTGTAGATGCTGAGCCAAAAAATATTTTTAGGATTTTTTTTTTTTTAATCAAAGCAGTAATTCTATTGCTAGTTATTTACCAATAATGTTTATTTGCAAAAATATGAACCTGTCCAAAAAGTTACACGATTAAATGGCACTGTATTAATTTTATTTGTAAAATATGAACAGCTCAAAGTAAATTAAAACCAATTCATTAAGATCTTTATTATGCAAACATCCAATTCCCAGCTGAGAGAAATTTTGATGACAGATTTTGATGCAAAAATGCACAAAGCCAAGGCCAAGACAAAACAAAGCTCACAGACAAAGTTAAGCTACAAGTCTACAACATTTCAACATTAGGTTCCCTAGGCATCACAGATAAGTGCTCACCTTGTCCTTAACAGACTCCACCTTTGCCCGGATGAACTGTCGTACTGCAGTCACGTTCACTGCTCGCAGTTCGTTAGTCAAAGAGTTCACTGCCACACGGAACTTGACCACGTCCCCCTTCTGCAGGAAGTCTCGTTTGTCTGCCAGGCTCGTTATGCTGTATTGGTACGTCAGAACGTCGCCGTCCTCTGTGAATTGTAGACAACAAGAATATTCTACTTAGCTATAACTCTTTACTGCTTTTTTTGGGGCTTTTCATATTAAATAATTACTTCAGACAATATATGATGTATGTGTGTAAACTTTTATGATTGCACTGTATTATATTGTTTTTACACTTATGTACCGCTTAAAACAATTCTTAGTGAGTGTGCCATATATGTTTTATTACCAATGTTTTATGTATGGAAATGTAACTGGTGTCTATGTTAATGTATAACATGGTAAAATAAATGAGAAAAAATAAACAAAACAAGCTATTTCCAAGCAATGATGTCCCCTACCGGCTCCACCATTGTCAGATATTTTTGACGTAGGAACAAAATGAAATGACGTGCATAATCTTCATATTGCCATCTTACCATGTTTCAAGTTTCATGAAAAAATATGAAGAACTTTAAAAGTTATTGCAGGATCCAGAAAAGTGTGACAGACAGACTGACGGACAGAGTGCAAACCATAAGTCCCCTCCGGTGAAACCGGTAGGGGACAAAAAACTCTTCACTGCTCAGATATGCATTTTGACTCGTTTGTAGTTCCTTGGAAAATCAATCTAAATTAAATACCTTTCTTACTAGATTCAACTTGTATAGGCTTCATTTCCAACCTTAAGATACTGGTGAGCAGCAAACAGCATACAACCTGAACAGACTGTGAGTTACTCGCAGGCTGTTCTGGTTTTATGCTGGTTGCATATAGCCATTTTCACTTTGCTTCTGAGCCGGAAAGGGATAAACATGCTTATGTTTGGATGACAACATTTCTGAATGTTTAAAAGTCCTCTGTGACCTAGTACAAAGAAACTACTGCGTAATCTCTCATCTTATTGAGAGATACAGATGTTTTGGGTTAAACAATACTTGAGTCATATAACGGCGGTCAATTAACCTACTCATACTTTTCCTTGTGTAGCTGGTTCACCAGTACTAAGTACATTAACATATGTCAGTTACTGATAACTGCCCTACTAAATTCAGCGATAAAGCAAACAAAATTGCTTGCACAATCCACAATTTTGAGAAGTTGGCGACACAAAAAGTTACAATTTTGAGAAGTTTGCGCCTCAAATTCTCACAATTTAAAAAAGTTTGCAACTCATTTTTTCACAATTTTGAAAAGTTAACAACATATTTTCGCAAATTGAGAGGCCAAGGGTCACTTCACAAAGACGGCAAAAAAAGCCCAGAAATTCCTGTGACTTGTAGCCCAGCTCTCTACCAACTGAGGTAGCAGGACAATAAATCATCCAAACCCACACTGCTGACATATAACCTGGAATGTGTTTGAAGAACCACCGCAGGGGAGAAAAATGCCCTTACAGGGTCCAACCAAACTCTTCATTTGTATATAGATCCAGCAAAGTTAAGCACTATTTGTAAACTTATTATGACATTGAAAGGGAAAAAATCCGCTGAAAGAAGGAGAGATCACACCCCATAAAACCCACCTGTAGAGCCAACCTGTATGAGGCCGGGGTAGTCGTCTTGGTCCGGGTTCACAACCCGCATGGGCCGGATCACCTTGCCCTGCTGTATGCCCAGATCCTCTACCACATCCTTGGAATGGGAACCAGATATTTTATTCATAATATTTAGTAAGTTTTGTTTGCTTATTTATTTTGATTTTTTTTTGTATTTTTTCGTCACCTCACAAGGTTTTTCTAACATTAATCATGGTGACCTAGATTTGAATGCTTGCAGATTCAAGCTTGGCCTTGATATTGTCAAAACTAAGATTCTGACCACGTTTCAAAATGATTGAGCCAAAAATGTGGCCTTCAAAGTGGTACAAAATTAAAAATTGATGATAACAAGGTTTTCTAAGATTTGACCCAATGACCTAGTTTGCGGACACAACTTACCCAGATTCAATCTTGGCATAGATATTGTAAAGATAAACATTTCGATCAAGATTCAGTCTTTAATGTGGCTTCAAGAATCATTACAAGTTTTTTCTAAAAGTAGATCTTGTGACCTAGTTTTTGACCCCACTCAAATTCAAACTTGTCCCAGATATTGTTTATATACATTCTGACCCCTTTTCATCAAGATTGGCCAATACATGTGATTGCAACAGCTCACCTTGAGCACTTAAGTGTTCAGGTGAGCTAAACATATGCCCACCTCATTTAAAGGTATGGTGCCAGACGTAAGCTTCTTGATGTTTTCTGCACTCAATTTGGAGCTCTTGCGAGTCAGCATGTATTCCACCTCGTCACCAAGTTCCAGCTCAGTGGCTGTTCCTTCATAAGAACTGTGGACATAGTAAACAAAATAAAATATTGAATTCCACCTTGTCACCAAGTCTAGCTCAGTGACCGTACCTTCATAAGAACTGTGGACATAGTATTACTTAAACACAATAAAATAATGTATTCCATCTCGTCACCAACTTCTTGCTCAGTGACTGTACCAATGCATAATGCCAATGTAAACATAGAAGTTAAACAATTTTTTTTTAAATTACAGGATTAATAACAAGAGCTGTCAGAAGACGGCGCGCTCGACTATTCAAGTTCTTGACAGTATAAAGTAAGCCATTATAGGGAAATTGTTCATATTCAATAAGGTCAAGGTAATATTGTCATATTCTAACTGGAAGAGGACCATAATTGAAACATATTGATCGCTTACGTTTTAAAGAAGTGGTACATTATCGACGATACTGAGTTCAGGTATATTTTCAACAATGTATTGAAGATTTGTAAAGACACAAANGGGGGTATTTCTGGGGTGGGTCGTGTGGAATGGTTTGGGTGAAGTCCATTGTGGTATGTCAGGTAAGTGTTGTTTTGTCAAAGTATGAATCGAATCTGATTCTTAATATAAAAGAAGTTATTGCAATTTAATACAAATTTATTAATTTGACCTTGAGATTCAAGGTCAAAGGTCAACGTCAAATTCAACTTGCCAGGTACAGTACCCTCATGATAGTAAGAAAGTATTTGAAAGCAATAGCCTTGATACTTTAGAAGTAAAGTGGATGTAAACACAAAAGAAAAACAAGCAAATTGGTAGAATTGATATCCCCCGCAACATATATTTTGTTTAAGGATGGGTGCAAATCGGACGGATACAAAGGGCCATAAGTCCGTTATTAACAGATGGTGTACAATGCCATTTGGCGTGCATCATCCTCTTATCCATATATATACTCGTACCAAGTTTCAATGAAATCCGCCAAAGCACTTCCAAGATATGGCTCCGGACACAAAAGTTCCTATAGTAAAAAGCATTTTTTCAAGATACAAAGGGCCATAAGTCCGTATGCAAAATATGAAGGCAATATGTCAAGGGACAAAGAAAATATTTGAGGTGGTACGCAAACTTGAACATTTTTTTTTCAATAATATGCATATTCTAAGTGGAAAAAGGGGCCATAATTCTTACAAAATGCTTGTTAAAGTTGTCTGCTCTTGTTTATAGATTGGGTCATGTTGGTAAAAAAGTATGCAAAATATGAAAATAATATGTCAAAGGACAAAGAAAATATTTGAGGTGGTACGCAAACTTTAACAAAGATTTATCAATAATATGCATATTCTAAGTGGAAAAAGGGGCCATAATTCTTACAAAATGCTTGTTACAGTTGTCTGCTCTTGTTTATAGATTGGGGTCATGTTGGTAAAGAAGTATGCAAAATATAAAAGCAATATGTCAAGGGACATAGAAAATATTTGAGGTGGTACGCAAACTTTAACATTCCAACGCTCACGCTTACGCCAACGTCGGGGTGAGTAGGATAGCTCCACTATATATATATATATATATATATATATATATATATAGTCGAGCTAAAAATCTTAAAATATCACAGGATTTAAACACATTTTAAAACAGATCTTTATTAATTCCACCAACTAACATCAGCTACAGCACAATGGATTCATTTGTGTAGACTAAGTTTATTTATTTTTATCCATTGTATAGACATATGTTTCGAAACAATGAGGGGCAAAATTTTCACTAATTCAATAAAATGTTGAACGATTTAAACCATTCTTTTAAAGAAACCTATAACGAGATATTTGTGCATGCCATTAGAAAACAATCTCAAAAACAAAGCTTGTACCCTACCTAAAATGGAAGAAGACCTCTTTATCATGGTCGATGTTCTCGATGAAGCCGTAGTTGTCCTTGAGCGTTGCAATGTAACCCTGACAGCGACCGGTGAGGTTACGCAGCACTAGTCGCACATTCACTGCCATCCTCACTGCAGCCCCAGGCCGTCGTTGCTCTCCGATGTTGAAGTCCACTTTATCACCAAACCTTAGAGAACAGAATCAAGCATTCAAACTTTAATTTTCATGGGTTTGATGGAAGATGAGATGAGCATAAAGGCTCCGAAGAAAAAAATGCAAATTTGCATAGTATTATAAGGGGTGGGCAAATGAACTCAATACATTGCACAAGTTTTGGCAGAGCAAAAATACACTTGTGAATAATTTGACTGAATTTACTTTTTAACTGCTTTTTGGACGAGTTACATACAACTTTTTTCAAAATCTGACAGATAATTTCATATGAGATCTTGCTATCTTGCCCCACCCCTGATTATATTATAAGCAGAGAAGAAATTATGCCAGGCAGACTGAGAATTGAACAATAGATACATGTTTTTGTCAATCGAGGACTGAATGGATCAATTATGGGTTGATTGCATATTCAAAAAGATTAATTTCAAATCCTCGCAACCCGGTGGATTGAACGAAGTTCTTCTTAGTGCAGATTCCAGAAATTCAAAAAAGTTCGCCATATTTAATAAAATTTTATTAGTTTATATGACCCTTGTTCTCAAACAATATTGTAATTGAGAAACATGTTTCAAGTGACAATAATAAGCGCAAGTCCGCATGCCCAAAACTGGTGAATTTAGAATCAAGCTCAGTTTTTTTATTACATTTTGGCAGTAAAATTTTGCTGGTGTCCATAAAACAAGAATGTGGGTTTTTAGAGTCGAATTAAATATCACCTAGCTGAAGGGGCTTAGCTGGGTTTCTCTATAGGTGTATTAAGCCCAAGTTCAGGAACATTTCGGAAACTGAATCAAATGTTACCAGGGTATGTTTCTAAACAGGGGATGATCTTACAAATGTACCTGGGTATGTTTCTCAGATCATTGATATCCTTGATGTAGTAGACAATCTTGTGTATAGCACCGTCCATGTCGAAGATGATTGTCCCTGTATCCTCTTTACTGCTGCTTTTACCTGAACAATACCAAACTATGGATTACCCCGAAACATTGCTTTTTTAAACTTTTGAAAACTGGAAGTTTTAACTACCATGCATCTGAATTTTTGCTCTGATCAATATTAATGATTAATATGGACATATTACATGTGACATACAAATTACCATTTTTTCAACATTTATCACAGCTCATTATTATTATAAATAAGACTTGTACTATAAGGTGAAACATCTTCACTTCAAACTGTTTAAGTGTTAGATAAGTTAAGTCGTAAGCATTGTTTTGGAAGTTGTCATATGAAAATGTTGAGAATGAATTACTCAAAAACTTTCATTAATGCCAGCGCCTAGTGAAACTTTATTACACTCAATTGCTCAATTCCTGCCAAACACCAGAACTTGGTGTGTGTCATGCACAACTCCCTGGCCCATCGTCTTAAAAAATTAGAGAAAATATGTATAATAGTAACAATAATGTTTAAAATTGAAATAATCTGCTGTGAAAAATGATAAACCTGCTGTGAAAAATGATTCTGAACAAAAAATCCTATCAAAAGAAAATATTATATAATCATATATATTACGTATAATGGCATTAATGTTGATAATTGATTTATATTTATTAAAATGAAGTAATATAATAATTAAAAAAAGAGTAAGCATATAATCATGACCAGACTCTAAATTATAGATTTTTTGTTATCTGTTAAAAAAATGCTAAATATTTAATTTGTTCATTTAAAGAGATCCATTTACCATTTAATTGCCTATTTTTTTTTCTCTAAAATGTTTAGCAATCTCAAAAGCGACCCCTGGGATGTATTATCTGTGAATTTCCGAAGAAAATTCAATAACCTACATAGATTGATCAGTGGTGGAAGTTTGTTTGAAATAAAAAACTGTTTGCCACCTTACAATTGCAAGGGCCTATTTGCTCTTTTAAAACATGCTACATTAGCTTAGATAAATCTAAGGTGGAGATATCAAATCATAAACCCAATTATTAAAAACTTACTTGGGCTTTTTTGATTGGCTGGTTCCTTTTCAATGGTTCCGATGTACTTTTCTGGCTTCACGACCACAGATCCAATGGAGCCCTTGGGTATGCTGCGAATTCTGCAGGCCACCTGTCGACTGGGCTGGGTGGGGTCCTAGGAATGACAAGATAAATGTATGGTATATAGGAACATTAAGAAACAAGGCTTGTCACCATAGGATGACATATGCCCCCTTTTTCCACATTTTTCGAAACCTAAACGCAAAACCTAAACACAAAGTGTGACAGACAGACAGACGGACGGACAGTGCGATCACTATATGCCCACCTTCAGGGGCATAAAAACTTCTAGAAAGAGAGAATTTATACCATAAATAAAATATTGGCTCTACTTTAATGAGTGAAATTATTAATAAACTTGTTAATCTCATGCCGAAACGTGTAAACATATTGGTTGCAGAACCAACAAGAGATGTGTTTGTCAAAAACACAATGCCCCCTACTGCGCTGCTTTGATTTTTTTTTTACCTTTGACCTTGAAGGATGACCTTGACCTTTCACCACTCAAAATGTGCAGCTCCATTTGATACAAATGCATGCCAAATATAAAGTTGCTATGATCAATATTGCAAAAGTTATGACCATTTTTTGAAACCTTAACGCAAGTGTGACGGAATTTAAGAAGGACAGACAGACAGACGGACAGTGCGATCACTATATGCCACCCTACCGGAGGCATAAAACTGTATAGTATATAGGGACGTTGGGAAAATGTATGGTATATAGAGACATTAGGAAAAAGACTTTTCTAGAAAGAGAAAATTGGCCACTTTTTAGTGTCTTCTTCAGTGTTTATAACAAAATAATGCTGTTTAATAATGGTCAATCTAAGAGTTACCAGAAATGTTTGCACACATTATATTTTACGTCTATAACAAATCTTAACAGATAAGACTATTTATCCATTACTTCCTGTACATGCTGCATGATTTTTTACATTTTTTAAACTGAATTACTGATGAAAAGAACTGTGTTATTTCTTTCATTTGCTAATTTATATTGTATTTGATTAATTTGAACACTATGTTTGGGAAGAAAATTAAAACTGTTTGAAAATCTGAAGCCAAGTGAGACATCAGATTATTATAAATAGCTGCACATTATAAATTCATTCTATTCAAGGGATATAATTCAAACAATAAATCTTCGTTAAATTATAATGCACTAACTGGATTTAAGTAATATGAAGATTATTTCTAGCATATTGCAAGCACTTTGAAACACCTCTTTTGTGACGTTTATAATTGTTTTGAGTGTTTAACCTTTATAACCTCTGGTAATGCAAATTATCTTTGGTAGGACAAAATAGGCAAATAATCTCCTAGGATGAACACATTTTCCGCTATCTTTTGTTGCTACTAGATGTACCTGTGTCACTGTAAACTCCACTTCATCCTGCACTTGAGTTTCCGCCTTTGGGTCGAGCACTTCACTGAAGTGGTAAAACATGCGTGCATCTCTCTCGGCACACTGGATGAAGCCATACCCCTCCTTCAGACTTACGACCGTTCCCTGTGGAAGAAACAAGAGGGCTATAGGGCTAAATTGCTCACCTGAATTCATATTGTGATACTAGAGGGAACTAAGTAGACGCAGACACTAACAAATGGGTAAGTAGTATTGCTCTGACTATTGGGTGAATTGTTTAGCTTAAAACAAACTTTTTTAGCTGTACTCTATTTAAAGAAGTAAACAAATTATTAATGACTGTAGTAGTAATCAATATCTATCTTCACGACACTCAGAATCAACAGCCATCCATGGCCATGGCAAAGTGGATATGGTGTGTGCCTAGCAATAAGAAGGTCTCGGGTTCAATTTCCACTCTAGGAGCATTCTTAAGATCTTCAAAAAAGACAACAAGTACTGGTTCTACTCAGGTAACAGAATGAAGCGTGTCTAAAAATCCCAAGGCTTTCCATGCAATCGAGCAAAAATAAACTTAAACTTATCACCACCATAAGACAACAAGTACTGGTTCTACCCATGTAACAGAATCGAGCGTGAATTAATAAGCCCTGAGCTTTCTATGCAATTGAGCTTAAAGTACATCGGTTTAACCTAAACCTATCACCAACCGTCTCTCTGCGCTCGGTAGTCTTTTCAAAGGTCTCAGGCAGGAGAACGATCTTGGTGGCGCGCTGCAGTTTGTCGCGCCGGTCTGTGGCAATACTGAACTCCACAATGTCTCCTGACAGCAGTGTGTACTCCCCATCCTGGTCCTTGTCACCGAAAACAATGTCCTGGCTCCTGGAGAACAGTGAAAAGTACGATTAGGAGACGCCTTCTGGGAAATCGGGGCTTAATGCATGTGAGCAGTGTCATCAAAGATTAGGCTTTGCAGTCTGCACAGGCTCATCAGGGATGACACTTCTCGCTTTTATGGTATTGTTCGTTTAAAGGAAGTCTCTTACTAGCGAGTTCCAGTTTAGGCAGAAACTGTTGTCCTGATTAGCCTGTGCGGACTGAACAGGCAAATCTGGGATGACACTTTACACACTTGCATTGAGCAAAGTTTTCTGAGAATGCGGCTCCTATTTGTAATATTAACTATAACGTGTAATTTTTAGAGTTATTATTGTGTTTGCTGATGGACAGACAAACAAACAGAAAGACGGATTGACAGATAGACAAACAGAAAACCTATACCAATCCATTGCTAGTGTGTCAACCAATTTTCATCATATCTTTTAAGTTCTTGTAGATTTATTACAATAGTGTTTTATCCAGGCCGTTTTAGCGTGGCGCAGCGCCACGCCCTTTTTTTGGTAGCGCCTCGCTGCCCCTTTCAAAGCCAATCAGCGCCACGCTGCCCTTTTCAAAGGCCGCCGCCCTGCCCTTTCATGAGCACCCGCTGTTTTCCGCCGTGCGCGACCTTATTGATAACATCTTAATTGCCTCTTAACCAAGCTTCTAAGCCGACTATTATCAGCGAAGATTCGCGCGGTTGTGAATTAGTCATGCGTGAATAACCATGTGTCAATATCAATCGATAAATTCAGTGGCTTTGTTACACTAATCGGTCCGTAATGTGTATTCCTCCACGCTACAATCCTGCACAGTTACTTTGGAGACTTGATGAAAACCTCGATGATATTCACGTGGAAATTGTGCAATTCATGCATAATTCAGTTATATCAAAACATTTATTTTTAAGCGTAATTAAATTTAAAAAAAACACCAGTTGTATCTGTATCGGTATCGTCTTTAAGATGATTAATTATTGAAAGAATTACTGTTACGTATACTAATTAAACAAAATGCGAATCGCGTATTAGCGGACATATTATACGATTTTAAAGTGCTATGCGCACCTGTCGCTTACATCATTTTAACAAGATGGCGGACTATACATTAAAAAATAAATTGTGACTCGGCAAAAATGGCAAATAACGATCGAATTAACGATGGAATTCATACATTTAGAAAGGGATTGATGAAATGCCTCTGATAATCGACGATGCATAACACGTTTTAGATACCAACAACATATTTATGAGTAATCTTATCAGTGGATGTATGTCACGTACACGAGTGTTTGTAAATTGTAACTGTTCAGTTTACTCGCAAAGTTAAAACATCTGACAAGATAATCGTTGGAAAATGGGATAAGACAAACATGGTTTCATTTATATGTTAGTGAATCTGTGAAAAATCAGATTCGTATGCATATATTGCTTTATTATGTTTGTCATGCTGTACAGTTTACTGAAACAGCATGGAAGTTATATGGACATTGCAAGGTAAATATATTAATATTAATTAAAGTAAGATAATGCATCAATTACCATTAAATCATGTGCTTGTTTATATATTTATGTTTGTCCCACAACTGCCTCTGAGTCTGATGCGATTACATGTTTCTCCCAAAACCAGGTATTCATGGAACGTTTTTGCCCTTTTTGCCTTAACTGCGCGTTAAAATGCCCTTTTTGAAAGTAATGCACCACGCCCCTTTGCCCTCCTGGATAAAACACTATACAATATAACCTTTTGTTATGTATAAAGTAACAGTGGCCTGACCTTGAGGTCTGGTAAAAAAAGGAGGGTCAAGCATAGTCCTCATATTGCCATTTGTAAATATACTAAGTTTCATCAAAGTGACTTCAGTAATTTTTCAGTAAGCCCAGAATCCACTTGTGTGGACAGATGGATGGACTGACATTAACCCCTTTCATATATACACTTACAAACATACGGTAAGTGAAAATTGTTCAACAAAATATTTAATGTTGTTGGTGGCCTAACTATTTTTTTAACCTAGGCCCTACAAAAAAAATAGGTCCGTTTCTGGTCTCATTGGGAAAAAAAACAGGGTCAGTAGTTAGGGATTTTATTATTTTTGTCTTTCAGGTACTAGAATGGAAGGCTACTAAAGAAAAAAGAAATACATGCATATATATGCTTTGTTTGCTTGATATTACATCTTATATTGAGAAATGAACCGAAATTAATGATTTGTTTTTATTATTTTTTTGGCTACCCCAATAAAAGGTTGAGGGTCGGCGCCAATTCGGGAGACACGGTCGGGCGACTGGAAACGAACCTATTATTTCTCAGGCCCTATTAAGACTCAACCCTGACATATGCCGGTCATTTTAGAAGAAAAGCACCTTTTCTCCGGCCTTACCCTTTTGGAGATTCAAACTGTATCTTCCCCCCTAAGGGATCACTGGCCCTTTTGTTTGATTTGAGGGTTCGAAGCACCTTGCCCTTGACACGTTCAATGGAGAAATCTTCAAAGATCACAGTGCCTGATGGCAAAGGCGTGATGTTGACGGCTACCTCCTTGCCCTGCAAACAGCAATATCATGTGACTAATTTGTTCAGATTGATTACATATAAGTTCACCGAGGGTTCTCTTTTTTGCTTATTTCATATGCATTGCTTGTACTAGTCCAACAAAGCGCCTATTTAGTCAGCAATAATATGTAGTGGACTATCCAATTACTGTTCATAAAAAACAACACATTTTCAATGTTCTGAATATACAAAAATAAGCAGAAATCAGTTTCTAATGACAACCCAGATTTATGGTATTGTTCGTTTAACAGGATTCAATTATAAATCATGTGAAACCAGCATACTAACGTTTCTAGTCTGAATCTCGAACTCTATGTCGTCGCCTAGCAACAGCTCGTTGATGTTGCCCATGTACTCGCTGTAGTGGAAGAATATCTCCTTGACAACGTCTGCGCGCTCGATGAAGCCAAAAGAGTCCTTCATTGAGCACACCACACCTTTACATTTTGTCAGTTTTGGCTCGACTTGCTCGAGTTTTCGAGCATGTAGGTTTCCGTTCCTGATAGATAGATATAAGGGTCTCATGTTTACAGTATTTTTGGTAAATGTTTAACCGAAATGCTGTACACAAAACGCTTCTATTTAAATGGTGTATCTATATCCTTTTAAAAGCATTTTTACCTTCTTAATTGTTCTGAAACTAAAATAATACATTTCAGCTTATTTTGTCCTTGTTAATTTTATTAATGAAAACAAAAAAAAAGGAAAACAAATTCTCATGCAATGATGCACTTCGTGCATAGTATATTGTTAAAGACCTACTGTACGTCATCTAGAATATATTTCTGCAGCAATTAATATTAGTTTTAAAGGTTTAATTATCTATAAGTCGCTGTGGATATCAAAATCACAAAAAGGTGTGATGTACAAGGAATTTGGAAATGTTGCACTAGATTATTGTGGAACCAATAATATTCCGTAGAAATTCAAGTCTTTTAAAGCAGCTGTTACAGAATTTGCTTATATAAATAAACATTGTGTATGCAATCAAATTCCATGGATAGCTAATTGAAAATACCATTGAAATGATTCCAATTTTTGCAAAAGTTTTTTTTTTTTAAATACAAAACAAATCGTTAAAAAAATAATAATTTGAGACTCTAAGAGGGATATTTATAACTGATTTGTTCATATTTGTACATGCCGTTACATAACTTAACATGAGGTGGTTATAGTGTCTGAGAATACATATTGTTAATTCCAAATTACTTTTATCGCAATACGTTATAGTACTATATCTCATAAACAAATAAAGATCATTGCAAATCACACAAAGTTTGAATTTAAAACATTAACATTACATTTTGTACAACAAACTCCGTAGTACAATTTATCAAACAAAATATTTTATCACTTCAAATTTACATACATGTTTTAAAGTCATAAAAAGTGAATTAAGGATCAAGGTGAACGTGCTGTGACATCATTTCACATTTCCATAACTGTTTTTATGCAGTTTATCACAAGAGGGAACCTTGTTATGCTTCTGTGAAACAGAACTTAATAATTCAAAGACCACAAAAATCAAAGAAAAATATGTTCGCTACATAACCTTTTATCTGTTGCAATGAAGAAAGTAACTTGGTCTCCGGGTTTGATCTGGGTGTTGCCTGTGTTGTCCACAATGTCATCGAGACCGTATGCCAGGAAAAACCACTCGCCATTGTGTTCATAGGTCACCCTTCCTAGACCGTCACTGGACCCCATTGTGGTTCCCTGGCAAGCAAGCAAGTTTTGTCACAGACTAGGCTTGTATACTAAGGCCTTTCGGAAGTGATCATAGGTTTTAAATATGGGAAAAAAAGTGCATAACCACAAAATATTAGTACCAGTATAACTTTCAATAGTTAGGGAATGAAACTTCTGTGGAAAGTTTTTTTATCTTGAGGAATAAAATAAAATGCCACGTGACAGTACATGTTTTGATGTATTATCTACATGCAATTTGTTATGTTAAACAAAAGATCATTTTTTTTTAAATTACGGTAAATACACATGTTGCCTTAAGTACTCTTCACACAGTTGGACTTAAAAAGAAATAATAAAATATAAATATAATATATTTGTTTCAGTTTTTATTGTACTACAAACAACATAAGGTTATCATAATTACTTAACTTAAGATTTGAGGATCAAATCGACATTTGCCATTGATAGTTAGCCAAACAAGCATGAATTCTTACATCTGCGTTTACAAGAAAGCAGCAATATTTTAAACAAGTTTTTCTGCAAACCGCACAAATTAAAATGTACACAAGCCAGGCTTGTGCATCTTTCTATACTAGCATTATTAAGGACCATCTTGTGACCTACATTTTTAGGCTTGGCGGGTTTTGCCTCCTGGACAACGCTGCCAATAAATCTCTCCTCGCTGTAAATCTCACATGACACGAGATTGGGATCGGTCATGACCATGTTACAGGCCACCGGGCGACCATTACGCCGATCGTACGACATCTGGAACTCGACCGCGTCCCCTATCTTCAAACTCTCTGCATCACCTTGAAACTCGCTGTAGTGAAAGAACAGGCGAGCCTCCCTGTCACAGCACTGCACGAAGCCGTACGAGTGAAGGAGCTTCTCAATGAGACCGGTCTCTCGCAGGGACTGGCTGTTCATGATGCCAGGGGATAGCGGGACTCCGTTGAGGATTGTGGGGCTGTTAGGTGTTCGTCCGTAGGAAACAATGGCTGGATCTTGTACTGCTGGCGGCTGGAAGTTCTGTGAAGGAAACTTAGGTGCATGATGTATGAAGTACAAATATAGTTTTTGTATTTGTATTTTGTTTTATAAATGTGAACTTGAAAGAAGTTGTGAATTTTTGATTTCAATTTTGTGATCAAAAGGTATGTTGCAGCTTTGCACAAAGGGCTTTACATATATCAGCCTACAATTGGATTGAAACAAGAGCATCGCATAGCCGATGCCAACGCTCGGCTGTGGGTGCTTGGATTTTGTTTTTTTGACCTTTGACCTTGAAGGTCATCATTGACCTTGACCTTTTCACCACTCAAAATGTGCAAGTCGATGAGATACACATGAACAAAAATAAAATGTATTGTTTGACCTTTGACCTTGAAGGATGACCTTGACCTTTCACCACTCAAAATGTGCAGCTCCATGACATACACATGCATGCCAAATATCAAGTTGCTATCTTCAATATTGCAAAAGTTATGGCCAATGTTAAAGTTTTTGGACGACTACGACTACGACAACGCGGAAGACGAGAGGGCTATGACAATACCTCGGGTTTTCTTCGAAAACAGCCGTGCTAAAAACAACAAAAAGTGGATTCATTTGAATTTCAAATAAGTATTGGATAAAGATATCATTACCAATATTTTTATTCCAAGTCTTGAAGTTATTGGAGGTTTCAGTGTTATGGATACAATAACGTGTCTGCCTTGTGTGCAGGAGAAATAAATTAATACCGTTGCAAAATCAATTCAAAACTTCCTTTTAAAATAATAAGAATTCTGACCAATTGTTTAACACATGAAAATCGTAGGAAAAATTCCTTATTCCTTCTGCACTTACTTTCCACTGAGGGTTGCTAACTTTTCGACTCACTGCTGACATTTTGTTACTTGCAACAACTTGTAAGGTGTGTAAGTAGCCAGCAGTTTTGTCCTCAGATGCTGAGAGTGTGCTCTGCGTTGGTGTGGGCGTAAGTTTTCTTGTTGTTCGTTAGCTTGTGTTTGAATTCGAATTACTTGTAGTTCAATTCCTGTTAGGCTTGAATCTTATTTCAAACCTTTTGCTGAAAAAATCATATAAAATACACTATCATTTAAAAACTAAACATTGGGCACTGTTTCTTTTTTAATAATAATGACCAATCTACAAATGAATTTAAATTTATATTGAATGCAGGTGTTGCTTTTAGCAGGGCTTTTGACTTTTGTGGTGGCAAGTTTTGGCCAAATAAAGCGTTAATCCAAAGGTTTTGAATTTGAAAAGCGTGGGGATATTGTGGTTATCTCCGCCGTCCGTCTGTCCTGGCCACTATCTCATTCTACACTATAACTTATAAGCACTAGAACCTTGAAACTAACACAAATGGTTGCTATGAGAAAATGTGTGACCCTGCACTATTTGGAATTTTGATCTGACCCCTGGGTCACTGTTGGGGTGGGGCCGGGTCAGAGATTTTCACTCATTTTTTTTAGGTTATTTTACATTAACTTCTTCATTTCTACACCGATTCACTTCAAATTGATACTGGACCTCTCTTATGACAATACGGTCAATCTCAACCATGCATGGCCCGATTACCAACCCTGGGGCGCCTAGCCCACATAGGTCACACCCACCCAAAATTGCCTTTTTCTATAATTTCTTCATTTCTACACGGATTGACTTCAAACTAATACTGAACTTCTCTTATGACAATACGGTCAATCTCAACTATGCATGGCCCCATTACCAACCCTGGGGCCCTGCCCACATAGACCACACCCACCCAAAATTGCCTTTTACTATAATTTCTTCATTTCTACACAGATTCACTTCAAATTGATACTGAACTTCTATTATGACAATAATGTCAATCTCAACTATGCATGGCCCCATTTAGTGTTTTTCCCAGGAGGGCAAATGGGCATGGCGAAGAACATTCCAAAAGGGCATATTTTAACGCGCAGTTTAGGTTAAAAAGGGCAAAACGTTCCGTCACGTGAAAACCTGGTTTTGTGAGGAACATTTAAAAACATACGTATAAACAAACACACTTTAGGGTTATTGATGTATTTAATTTACTTTAATTAATATTAATATGTTAACCTTGCAATATAGCCATTATAGGGCCTATTCCATTTCAGTTCCATGCTGTTTCACTACAGCATGACAAACATAATAAAGCAATATATGCGCATTAATCTGATTATACACAGATCCACTAACATATTAATGAAACCATGTTTGTCTTATCCCATTTTCTACCGATAATCTTGTCAAATGTTTTAACTTCGCGATTAAACTGAATGCCAATTTGCTAACAGTGTTACACTCTTGTCCGTGACATACAAACAGTGTGTAGATTACTAAATATACATTGTTTGTATCTAAAACGTATTATCCATCGTTAATAAACACAGACATTTCATAAATCCCTACTAACTGCATGTTGTCCATGGTTAATTCGATTTCAATTTGTCATTTTTGCCGAGAATCACAAAAGTCCATTTCTCTTCTATAGTGTCCACCATCTTGTCAAATGACGTAAGCAACAGGTGTATATAAAATTGTATATGTCGGACAACATTCACGATTCACATTTTGTTTAATCAGTATACGTTACAATAATTGTTTCAGTAATTACTTATATCCATAATACGATAAAGATACAGCATGTTTTATTTTAAATTAAATTACGTTTTGAAATAAATGTTTTGACATTACTGTATTATTCATTAAATGCACATTTTCCACGAGGTTCACAATCGGTTGCCTTCAAAAGTCTTCTAAGTAACTGTCCACCATTTTATCGTGGAGACACGATTTTATCATGGAGGAGTACACAAAAGTGAAAGATAAGTGTGCTTGGTATAACAAAGCCACTGATATTATCGATTGATATTGACACGGGGTTATTCACGCATGACTTATACACAACCGTGCGCATCTTCGCTGCCTTGGGCCATTGAGGCCATACTCTGATACGACTCGGCTTAGAAGTTTGGTCAAGAGGCAATTAATATGTTATCAATAAGGGTGCATGGCAAATTTTGCTGTTGAAAAGGGCACAGTGGCAATTCAAAAGGGCGGCGTGGTAAATCGCCACACAAAAATGGTCTGGGAAAAACACTACCCATTACCAACCCTGGGGCGCCCTGCCCACATACCGGTAGGTCACACCCATCCAAAATTGCCTTTTACTATAACTTCTTCATTTCTACACCAATTCACTTCTAATTGCTACTGAGCTTCTCTTATGACAATCCGGTCAATCTCAACTATGCATGGCCCGATTACCAACCCTGGGGCACACATAGGTCAAACATTCGGCGTGGGGATACGCTTCAGCCTCTGCAGCGCCATTTCTAGTTTATTTTGAATTAGGACCCATTCTTATGACAGTGGTTTCGTTGCTGTATGTTTGTTGGTACAGGGTTGAACACATCTCACTAAATAAATTGTTGCAGTTGTTCATTAGGTTAAAAATCGAACATATTACAAACTATTAGTAAATCTATTTGCATATTTTCAAATCGGAATATCTCTGCATTTTCCATTGCAAAAACATTTTCTGGAATAGTTGATGTGTTTGAAATTGGATTAATATCGTAATTCTTCGAGCACACCCTATCAAGTAAGTTGTTTTAGTTTGCTCATCAGGGATATCTTTTTGTATTTATTAATGCCAAGAAATATTGTTTATGTGGCTCATATTACTGATTAAACTAGATTCCAGGCTACGAATTTACAGTACAGACACCGCGTACTTAAACAAACCCCACTCGCCGCGGTGTTCATCTCACTGTGTTTGCTTACCAATATGAACACTGCGATGGGTGTTCAGATCAATGTCCCAGGGGCTGTTTGCCATAAGGCGAACACCGCGGACCCATTATATGTAATGCGGTGTTCATCGTGTTCGCTAAAAATAAAATAATTGAACCAGCGATTTTCTTTGTCCAATTGGGAAAAGTACCCGTGCTGGTCCAATTGGGAAAAATCGAGTCATGAAAACCTCAAAATTGGGAAAAATCGAGTCGTGAAAACCTCAAAATTGGGAAAAATCGAGTCGTGAAAACCTCAAATTGGGAAATTGGTTTATTTGATTTTTTGCTCCCAAATACTTTAAAATTGAAAACTAAGTGTTTTCAAGCTGTCAATATTATATTTACCTAGGTTCAAGCCATATAGCTGCAAAGGGAAACTAACTAAATGTTGCATTTTCAAAAAAAAAAAAAAATTTTTTTTTTTTTTTTACCTTAAATAGGGAATTTTTTTGGACAGCAATTGGGAAATTTGTAGTTTTTTCGTAAATTGGGAAAGTGCCGTTTACTGGTACTTTATAAAGAAGGAAAAAAATAGCTGATTGAACATAAACGCATGGTATTGATCCATTTCGTTTTAAAGTGATAATGAATAAATAAAGTCTATTTTTCTTTTTATGGCAAGTCGGTACCAATTTGCAGAAAGAATCAACAGAGTGTTTGAATGTTATAGGTGTCATATGGTGTCTAAACAAATTAACAAACAACTACGAACTATCACAATAGAATTCAGTTCAATCCGGTTTTTCGTGCCTTCACGCAGGGCCCTCAATCTATCAAATCTGCCGCCGAATTTCGGCAGCAGTCCCCCACCTGAAAAGTATTCTTTTTTCCCCTTTTGGGGGGAANCCAATTCTATTTCAAATAAATCTTTTCAAACATACTAAATTACGAAAAAAGCAATGAACATAGTGCAAACATGTACAAATGTAATAATGAGAAAGTAAGTAAAAAAAATCCCCCAAAAAGGGAAACCCCGCGAAAATTCCCCCTCCTAAGGGCTGCGGACCCCTTCCCCCAAAGTAGTGTGAGGGAGGGCGCTGTCACGGTGTCTAGTTTACACAAAGTGCAACCAACAAAACACCCACATGCTCAACACTCTGCAATGGTAACAGCTTGACGTTATCGGCCAGGGCCCTCAATCTGTCAAATCCACGGCCGATATTCGGCCGCATTCCCCCCCTGAAAAGTATACTTTTTTCCCCTTTTTGGGGGAAAAATTCCCCCTAAAAATTTTTTTTTTTTTTTTTTTTTTTTTNCCCCTGCTATGGGTAGCGACCCGCTTCCCCTAAAAATAGTAAAATGGATTGAGGGCCCTGATGTAGTTTATGATTTTCTTTTGTACATTTACATTTAAAATGCGTGAATGACCCTCACAGACAGGTTTTTACGGAGGCCACGCAGCATCGCGGTGATCACGGACGTTCCTGTTAATGATAGTGTGCAATCGCGGTGATTTCGGGTGTTCAATGAACACCGCGGTCAGAAGCGTGTCCGCCCCCCCAGCGAAATGTCACCCATCGGGAAAAGTGAACACCGCGTACAGGCGTTTTTGTTTAAGTACGTGGTGTCTGTACTGTATGTGAAAAAAAGCTGAGGGTCAGCAGCTGAGAGTTGTATTATTGCAACTATCCCCAGGGCTTTTTTTTACTTCTTAGAGAATGGCCATTTTTCAATAATTTTGAAAAGTTTGCGACATATTTTTCAAAATTTTGAACTGTTCCCAACTCGTTTTTTTTTTATGCTACTCCTTTTTTCACAAAATGTGTGGGTCATGGCTGCCTCACAACGACGGGGAAAATGCCTCTCATCCCAAAATGGTGAAACACAGGATGAATGTAATCTTCACAAGTCACAATGGCAATTGTTTCAAGTAAAAATAAAAATCTCACAGAGCAATTAAAAAACATTCATCTTTCACGATAGTGTATTATTAATAGATAAACTGTCGTTCAATTATTTATTTCGAAAAAAAAATCGCAGTACCAGTGTCACTGTCAAGTGATGACTGTGTGAAAGAGTCGGTGACAAATTGTGTAGTACCAAACTTTGTCTTGTGGGAAAAAAACGTATGTGGGTACGAGTAGCAATATTTGTTTTTGAAATAAACCATATTAAAAAATGATTTTATGTTTTAAATGTATCTTCTGACTTTTTACGCACCCCGACTAGCACAGTTCTTCAGCATAGCCGCCATTGAAGCCTTAAGTTACAAAGAAAACCATACCGCACTGTAAATGTGGTACAAAACGACTACATTACACTAATTTTAATCTACATCTACATCGTTCATCGCTGCGGTTACGCGACGGGTGGTGAGGGAATAAGGATAAAGAGTGAACACTAGTAAGGTAACGCAGGGCCGCTCGATGGGTTACAAATGACTACTCATACCACAACAGCGTCACACACATTCTTGAAAACTTAGGGTGGCGTTCCCTTGAGAACAGAAGGTATGACTCCCGGCTACTGATGTTTTACAAAATTGTCCACGGACTGGTTGCTGTACCAATGCCTCCCTACGTCATTCCTCCAACCCGGCTCACTAGACATCTGCACCCTCTTTCGTTCAGACAAATTCCCACTCCCAGCAACTACTATAATAGTTCCTTCTATCCAGCTACTATCATCCTATGGAACTCCCTGCCAGCCATTATTGTACAGGCACCTACCCTGGACCAGTTAAGGCAGGGGGTGACCAAACTTGACCACAGTTTCTAAGCGGATTGGCTGTTTTTAACCTTTTATCTGTATATTTCTTCTTTTAATTAACACCTTCATCTTTGTTTCCATGTCTCACAAATACATTATGTATTACTTTTTATCTTTCTTCTTTTACTTTTCTAGCACTGACACGCGCCTGCTTGAAATGCTACTTGTGCCGAATAGCAGTATATTCAGATAGATAGATAGAGCTTGATAGTTAACAGACAGAAGGATAGTAAAGCAGAGTTACCAGCTTAGTTTCTTCCCCTCCCTCATGCCTCTCCGGCTTCGGTGGCCGCCAAAAGATTTGAACCTCAACCGGCACAGCTATGAGGGGTCATACGGAGCTAATTTGTAGCTGGCGCTGACAACTTATTTAGAATCTTGTGTTTGCGAGCCCCCGCTTGAAGGATATAAAGTCGGGGGATTCAGCGACGGAGATAAATTTAATGGTTACTGAATATAATGGGTGATCGCTTTCTGCATAGTCGCAGAATGCTGCACTTCCCCGGGTTTAAGGACATTCCTCAAAGCTTCTCCCAATCACACAGACGACGGATATCATCCTGAAGCAGTTCACAATCAGGCTTCGAATATATTTCTCTGTGTACCACACATTCGTCTTCAAATAACCAAGTCTTGGAAGAGAATTTAATGGGGAGGTCGTTAATGTAGACAATGAAGAGGATCGGTCCCAGAACACTCCAATTAGGCACTCCACTGACTACCGGGGCGTGATCTGAGATTGCTCCGTCAATAGCAACCCTCTGTGTTCTGTCTGTCAGGAAGGCTCGGACCCACTCCAAGATCTTGTCGCGTATGCCGTAGTGATGCAGCTTGGTAAAGAGACGCTGGTGTGGTACTTTGTCGAACGCATTGCTGAAGTCCAGAATGGCGAGTTCATGTTGTTTCCCTTTGTCTAGGGGCTTCAGGATTTCGTCCGACAAGGTTAGGAGTTGAGTTTCACAACTCCGCCTCCTTCTGAATCCATGCTGACAGTCAGTAAGGATTTTGTTCCTGTCCAGGGGGATAACGACAGTTTTTGCCAGATATAAAGACACGTTTTAAACCGATGCACACATATATATTTAAAAAATAATTTATCGATTATCGTAAAGAGAAAATAAATAGAAACACGGGCTCGGTGTAGTATAACGACTTGCCTTATCACGATTCGAAGGAACCGAAGCGACAATGAAAAAACTATAAGTAGTTTAGTGAACTGATGCGAATGAGTGATTTGGCAGATTTAAAGGGACTTGTTAATAAATGTCCGTATTTTTTTTTTAATTTGTCATTACATTCATTCACCAAACTCCTTGTTTAATAATATTTATACTAGGCTAATTGTTTACATGACATGCATCTATAAATAAGTAATTAAACATCATTTGTTTACACAGTTAGTGGATTTATGAACAAAGACCACCTTTATCAAATTTCAAAAGCAGTTTAGTGCATAAATAAGAGGCCAATAACAACAAAATTGACAGGATATAATTTATTTATTCTATATATTGGATCTCCATAGGAGGAAATTATTAAAACTTGATACAGTTACTCGTTTATTAAATATTATTCAAAGGCATTTTTCAGTAAACGAAATATACAATAATATAATTCGTTTACTGAGGAAGGCCTTTGATCGAAATATTTAATAAAAGAGTAACTGTATCAAGTTTTAATTTATTTATGCTTACGGACAATTTTTTTTTTGAGTATCGGATATGTTCCTTATCTTCATTATTCATTTACAATATGTCTGTTGTATTGATTGCTATCTGAGTCCATTACTGTAAATATAATTTTTGAAAATCACAAATAATCCATATGTGGAAATAACTTTTTACTATTATTTTGAATTGGGTCACACATATATTTGCATATTTTTTAAACAAATAAAGCCACGATGAATTGTATGACAATATATCACCCCATGCAATACGGTCATGCTAATTTATCATCATCATTATCATTATCATCATTCCCTTGACCGGTCTGACTGTTGGGGGGGGGGGTGAGGGACGGCGATAAAGAAATCCTCTCCAGTCATGTCTGCTGAGAGTAATTCGTCCATGGGGGATGTCCACTCTTTCACATTGTCCATCCAACTTTTCTTCTGACGGCCTTGACGCCGACCTCCCTCTAGCGTGCCCTGGAGAGCAGTCTTGAACAGAGATTCGTGTCTGGTGACGTGTTCAAACCAAGCCAGCCTTCATCGTTTGACGGTCCTCTGTAGGGGCTATTGTGGGCCAACAAGTGTTGCAGTCATGTTCTAGACGGACTCTTTTGTCTTGTGCTCTGTGTAGGAGATGCGGAGCAGTCTTCGGAGACATTTGCGTTCTAATGCCTGTACCCTGCGTTCTGTGTCCGCGTGAAACGTCTGTGTCTCGCAGCCGTACAGTAGGATAGAGACTACGATGTACTTGTAGAGCATGTACTTGGTGGGGAAGCTGATGGAATTGCTTGCCCACAACCTGATCAGTCTGGCCATCGCTGCGGTCGCCATGGCAATTCTTATTCGGACCTCAGCGGTACTGGTACCATTCTTGTACAAAAGAATTTGCTCAAAATAACTTGAAGCTGGCCACTTCTTCCAGCTTCTCGCCGTTTATGGTGATATCTACACTGGTGTGGGTCATGCTGTTCACCATGATCTTCGACTTCTCCGTTCTGACCTCCATTCCGTATGCTCCGCTCTTTCACAGAGTCTGTTGGCGCGATCTTGAAGTTCACTGCTGGTGCCAACCATGAGGTCAAAGTCATCAGCGAATCTCAAGTTGGAGATGGGTCTTCCACCAATAGAGATAGACATGTGGTGGACATGGGGAGTCTCCTGCATTGTATGCTCAATGAAAATGTTAAACAGGACGGGAGAGAGAAGGTATCCCTGACGGACGCCAAATGATGTCCTGAAGAAGTCCCCATGCTGTCCATTGAGAAGTACTTCGCTGCTGGAGTTTCCGTAAGGTTCACGGATGACTTGTACCAGCCCTTCATCAATGTTGAATCTTCTCATAACATGCAATAAGCCAACATGCCACACGCGATCGCAATCTTTCTTAAAGCCGTTGGTGTTGCAGGTGTTTCTCAATGATCACGTTGCAGTTAAAGATCTTTTCCACTGTGCTCCGGCCAGCTCAGAATCCAGACTCACTTTCGGCCGGCAGTTCCTCGGCCTTACTTTTCAATCGATTGATGAGGCTGATGGTGCGGTAATTTTTGCCCAACCTGAGGTTGCCTTGACTGAACCCACTCCTTGGTCAACTACTCCTCCTCCATGATCTTTTGGCATAGTGCCGTAATTGCTGCAGTCGTTGCCTCTCCTCCGTGCTAAATCAGCTCGGAAGGGACGTTGTCCACTCCCGGATATTAAACTGCATTAAGACTACGCACTGCATCCTACACCTCTGCCTTCAGTTTGAACGGACTTGAAGCGGGTAGTTGTAGAAGTCACTGCAATATTCAGTCAACCTGTTTAGGACTGCGGTACTCTCGGTTAGGAGATTCCTGTCAGCGTCTGCTCTAACACTAGCCTTGGCTTGACTGGTCTCCTTGAGGGTCTTTAGGGTGCTGTAGGCCTTTTTTACCGCTGCATGTGGTCATCTCTTTGTCGATGTAGATATATTGCTCCTCAATTCACTCCTCATTGGCCTCTTTTATATTCTTCATCAACTCCCTGTTCGCTTTCTGGTAATGTGCCCTATATTCCAGGCTTGTGTACGTCTCTTGTCTTAGCTCTCTTTTTTTGTCACATAGGTCCATGATTTCGTTCGTCACCAATGGTTTGTTCTTCCTTCTCTCTCTTCCAAGAACGTCTTCGGCCGATGACAATAGGGCATCCTTGATGTTGTTGGTTATGGTGTCTATGTCATTGTCTTAGATGTTCAGGGCTGCAATCTTGCCACCTATTTGTGCTTTAAATAATTTATACCTGATGTCATTAAGCGACAAAACATGTATTCACTGATTTCGGAATACCAATTTTAATAAATTTCAAGTTTCATGAAATATTTTAAAACACGCTGGCTGTTAATTTCTGTCGAATATACGTGACCAAGAAACTGTGAGGATAGACGTGCAATTTTGTTCGATTTAATTATAATTCAAGTAATTATCGATTTAATTATTATTTTGTAATATACCAACAGACATTGTGGACTGGTTATCTACAAATGAAAAAAAAAAAAATTTTCTGCTCGTCCACGAAAAAGTGTGCTATCTGATTTGACTAGAAACCCGTGGATGTTGCTGTCAGCAGAGTCGAGCTTTGATCGGAGCCAGGTCAAGCTCTGTACACAGTTTGTTAAGCAGGCAATGTGAAATGAACAGTGCCCATTGGAAGTAATCTGTTTTACTTCATGATAATTTGCGCTCGGGCATTGAAGTTTTGAAGCCCAATGACACTGAAACCGACTTGCTTAGGGTCCATCCTACTTCGGTACCGATTCATTTGGTGTCCCTACCTATGCATATTTACTGATAGGCTATTTAGAACAAAGATTATATAACGAAACTAAAATAGAATAGTATAAACACAAATCTGCATTTTTGAAAAAAAAACATATCTAGATGATTGCTTAATTCAAAGTAAAAATAGTTTTTCCATTAAAAGTTTAACATATTGAACTGCATTTTTGCAAGTCCTGATTTCAACTATCAATCCTCCTCTCCGCTCCGTATTCACGCTTACTTGGTACTACCCTAATGTAAAGAACAGAAGCTTAACATTTCAACAGGATCCATCCTCGCCAACCAGCGTACATATCAGTATGTAACTCAATATTGAGTAAAAAATGAGATGGTGAAAAACATTTTTCAAACCTAAAGAATCCATAAAGTTGAACATAATATTGACTGCGTTTGTTGCATTTGTACATCGTTAGCGGTAGTCAAGGGACGATTTTTAATAAAGGGTCGATTGTGCAATATAAAACTGGTACAACGAAATTATCACTAGTCTAGATGATATTGTGTTTTTGGCATGCATGTTATGTTCTATTTAACATAGAACCAGACCATTACATGTGGTTGTTTGCATTATTAATTATTAACGAAGAACGCCCGTTCACTTCTATCGAGTTTCTTTTAATATTTTAAATGCTGACTGAAGTCCAAAGTTCCCGCACAATGAAACGTTTTGTTCAATTGTTAACACCTGAAGGTAAACACGTTTTGTAAATATTGTATTACTTCTCAATATGAACAAAGCAATAAAACTAGTAAAAGATAATAAAAATAAACATTTACACGATGGATAGGAAAGTAGGAAAGTGAAAAAACAAAACAAATACATAAATAGATAAATAAAATGAGTAAATAAATTAATTAAGGTATATATATATAGTATAAAGGTATATTTCACTTTGACCGTATGGGTTTAAAAAGCACAACATTGCGGAAAGATACATATGACTAAATCTTAATTGAACGAAATCCGTGTTATACGTTAAACTAATATTAGCTTTAATAATAAGTAATATCAATGACGATTTAACGTTGTAAAACGTATTAAATTCAGACGACTGCAAATATTAGCAGTTCGTTGATCACAGTATTATATTTGTATTTACTTAGCGAAATAGCAACTATTTTTCCCTCGGACGAATTCCCCATTGCAAAGTTCCGTTTTGTGTGATCTCTATTTTGTATCGGTATCATGTTTGAAGAAGAAATTTGCTTTCATAACGATTCCATATTGATTATAATAATGTTAAAGTTCGTTATCAAAACGCGGAGTCGATATGTGTCAACAAAACTTCAAATACCCTGCTATTGATCATACCCTTTGACTTTGTGGCGAAGCAAAAGAACCCTTCGGCGGGTTTTAATTCGCGACCCGAGGAATATATGACTGGGAATCGGTGCTAGAATTTCTGGAAGTGTTGAATCATCGGACATAAAACAGAAGCGTTTGAGGTTCGATTTATTTGTTATATCTGTTTTAATATTCTCATTCATAAAACGTTCAAATCCATGTTAAAAAAATGTACTCACAGTAATATATTATTATGAAGTATGTATAGTTGTTCATTGACCAATGAACAGCGATTGGGGGTTTGAGGAATTTAATCACGCAGGGTTGTAAATACAAACTACATATCTAACTGATACACAGTTGTTTATTCACAAATAAAGAACGGTACTTCTTAGTGAGACAATTATTTATAATTATATTTTAAATAAACACATTTTATAATTATACTGTTGAACCTCATTTTTTCGAAGAAGCCGAGACCGATACAAATAACGACAATTCAAATAAAATAATATTTACATAAAAAATACGCATTTCAGTGTTTTGGCCACTTCTTGAGTTGTTCAACAACACAGTTTTTTCTTTGGCGATATAAAACTCTGCATGTGTACTGAATTAGTAAAACACTATATTTTGTTTCGCATATTGATTAATATCGTGGATAATAATGCTATCAATTCCAAATTTAGATGAGAATATTTAATAGCAAAAGAAATTGGTTCATTCATCGTTCTAATGGAACATGACAGATACGCACATTACATATTTACTCTATTCTATCGATAACAATAATACTGAGAGCTGTTTTATAAAGTTTAATAATGCATGTTTATCATTCGCAATAGTTCAGTAAAAAAGGCAGACTGCAATAATTTGTAACTGTCATTCATAATGTGAAATAAATGGCTTATCAAGTTACCCGTGCTGTTATATCATAATCATGTTGTATTTAATTGGCGTCTATAATTTTGTATAGCAGAACTGTTCCATGAAGTGAACAAATGAATGTGGCAGAATCCAGTATCACCAGCATCAACAAAAAAAAATTATGAACGATTAATTGTTTTGTATTGACAATTCGTAATTTTCAGTTTAAAAACTTATGCATTTCGTTTTCGGGCATTACATGACAAACTCGTTTAAATATTATTTGTATTAACTAACCAATTTATTTATCTAAGTAGACTTAGTATACATAGATTTTATTGATATCCTGCTACGTTTGATAAAAAATATTAAGATTTGCGATCACCTTATTTTTATTGTACTCTTATGCACGAGTGAATGTAACACTTGAGATAAATTATTTCAAAATTTGAACCCACTGTTCCATATTCGGATTTCAAATCTGACTTAAGTCTTCCTCCAATTCAAATAACTGTCACATTTTCATCGAGACATTTTTTTGTTAATGGAATGCATTGTGTAAAAATACTTAAGCATAACAAATCCCATGCCAAATAGCCTCTTACTATTTTATGATCGGCCCTGATAAAACCATAAGTCCCAAATAAAAGTTGTCAAACAAGGAAACATATTTTGGCAAAACACTGCATAGCGTGTCATGAAACATAATCCACAGTATTTCGTTGTTTGTGCCTCCAAAAGTAGAACTCTCACCAGGCCATCCGTCTTTAATTCGCATGACAGCTTAACCCCTGGTATCTATGTTTGTAAGCTCACGTTCATATAGTTAAGTCTACCCGTATTAATCATAAGCCCAAATCCCCGCAGGACGTCGTTTGATATGTTCAAAGCCAACTCATAACATTCCGTTGCGAGGTGATTTATCATTTATCAATATATGAACAATTTATTAAATAAGTCTTTCGATGTAAGTGTGATTTTTCACGCAAGGTCTTTTGTTGAGATTGGTAAACACATTTAAGACTCCCGATAAGATAAAATGCTTCAAAAAGCTGAATTAAATTGGTTTATATTGTTTTAGAAATCTATGAGATCAACAATGCCTCTTTATAAATTCTTCATTATATAGTGAGTTTTTATCATTTGGACTATCGTGTAGCAGATATACGTTTGGTATATAAACCAGTAGAATTTTTTCAGTGTTATTTGTTCAAACACTTTTTTTATTAATGATGCTTACATTATTTAACATAACAGTCGGATAACACAGAACATAAGTAGTAAATTAATTAAAATGTATTTGGTTCAGTTCCTCGTTTTCCTATTGTTTATTTATTTGTATGCATATTATATTCCTCATCCCCTAACTAGTCAGAACTGAATGTTATATATTATACAATCATGTAAAAATGAAACTTCACTTCCTCTGATTCAAGATCGCCAGTGGTGGACCAAGATGAGCAGAAAGTTTACGGACAGCGAGATTCTCGCCTATTCCAAAAACAGGTACGAAGAGAAGGTTTTGCGTGTGAAGATTGATAAGCTTACAGAAGACATGGGTTTGTTCCACGACAATACTGCTAAACGACGCCAGAATCTGGTGGACGAGTGCCGCGAAATACGCATGACAACTGGCGGTAGTCCGGTTCCAAGACATTGTATAACAGACATGGAGTTTGATCTGTCTAGTCGCATTCAACGACCTTGGGCCTACAGCGTCATGGAAACCACGTACAATGCTGCCTACAAGGACGCTGTCATACCCATACCTAAGACGCGACGTGGTCGACGACTCGCATCGTCGGCGTTCCCAACTCCTAGTCCTAGATCGTCGTCGGTGCAAACACCGAAATCCGTGACGTCTGTGATGGATAACCAGTCCGAAAGCACTCGTCGCATAGCGTCAACAAAAAGTAACTCATTTTCTAAGAAAATTCATATAACAAACATTTCTGACAACACGATCACAAGCTGTGTTAAAGATGAGCAGGTAAAAATAGTTATAAGTCCTCTTCCGTGGAAAGCAGAAAATGGTGGAACTAAAGAAAACGATAAGATTGAACGAGTATCCGAGACAGAGGAAAACGTATTTTGCACTGATACTGTGCAAAACATAACTGTGAAAGTTCCCCAAGTAACGCCAGAAATGTTTGAAGAAACAGAGGACTTTGATACAATAGGTGGCAACAAACGGATGGAAATATTGGATGCAACTATTAATCCGAATAATTTATTTATCAAGCCAGTTAGACCGGAATCAAGAATGTTTACGGCACCATTAAAGTTGACATCGGTATACGAAATAAATTCCAAAGACTATCAGGAAGCACAGAGGAGACGGGAAATCAGCAGATCAAGGTCAAGGGTAAGTTTTACTTCACCAGTTCATGCTTCAAAAGATCGAAGCCCGAAAGAGAAACCAGTCTCGCCAGAACGCTTAGCTAGCGCTTCAGTACGTGTCGTAGACGAAACAATTGAAAGTTACGCGGAACCAGAACAAAAGAACAATGGATCTTCTGAAAGTCAACGATCCCAGAAATTGCATCTGTTAACTCTAGACCCCGAAACAATGCAAGACATAAGCGTTCGAGACATTGGAAATGTTACATACAAAGGAAAGCTACTCAGAAATTACATTCGGCCAGAAGAAAGATACAGAATAGACCCAATTGTCATGAAAAGAAGACAAAACAAGATGGACAAACTTACCAAGGAAAGTGTCTCATTTCTGAAGAAGGTCAACCACGAAAATACAAACGTAGACATTGCTTTTCCTAGGTCTGCACGGAAACGTATTCTAGTCAAACTAGTTGCTGCCAATAATTCAGGTAAAGGTCAAACTGTGGCGGGTGATGACGGAGAAATCATTCAACGGAAGATTGAATATTTCATGGCGTCAATATCGGACTATATTAGGAAACAGCAACTAGAACGTGAAAAACCATGTAAATAGATTTCAGTTGATAGCGGGTGATCCGGGAATTGACATTCGAGATACATTCAGTATGTTAAGATCCCTATCTGAATTGCATAACCGTATTAAACATTAGCTATACATAAACTACATGTATGTAGTAAACGAAAACAGAAGTGTTAAAATTAACGCCATACTTGGAGATGAACATTCACGAATATTTTGAATAAAGTCTCTTATTGTTTTAGAAATAAAATTCATACGCACACAGAGCAAAATGTGTTTTTTTTATAATTTATTAAAATGCAATAATATATTTAAATAATAAAATATATTTATATATACGTTTATCTTTATTAATTATGAACATAAATGTATGTTTTTTTTTATAAAATGTTTTCTTCCGAAAACATACATTTTACAGTCATACAAACAAACATCAAGATAAGATAGTTATTGCTCTAACAATGTAACTGAAAAAATATGGTTTTAGCGTATTATGTTGTGGGGAGAAGAAAGAGATGGCAAGTATAGATTGAGTTGAGTTTATTAAAAGTATTATATTAAGAAAAGATTGGCTTGTTCATACGGCTGTATGTTGTAAAAATGTGTCTATCGTTGACTAAACAATTCATGAGGATGTTTTAAGTGTGATATTGTTTCTTCTATTTTTAGCCTATGGGTTAAGTAGCTCATATATTGTGGAAAAATAGGGACGATGCTTTCGCATTAACATTTAAAGATAAAGTATTCGACTAAAAGAATGATACAATTAATGGCATGAATATTTTGCACTTGTGTTCACTTTAGATTGCAAAGGGAACTTATTTCAAAGGTAAGGTACGTGTTATGTTCCAAACCAAATTTGTTTTGTATCATGATTGTAACTTCAGACCAGAAATGTTGAACTTTATTGCATTCCCAAAACATGTGTTTTGTAAAATCGGTACCAGCGGAACAGACGTCGCATATGTTCGACTCTACAAGTTTACACTTTAACAGATATGAATAATTTGGTATAATGTGTGTGATGTATTTATACTGGAAAGTTCTGAGTTTAGTCTCTACAGTGAGTGATGTGATTTGGCAAAAAAGTTGGGTGTTGTCGGTTGTGTTTATGTTAAGTTATTCTTTCCACTTTGTTAAACATTTAATTTGTGCAAGTTAATTAGCGTTAAGAAGACGTTTGTAAACTATTTTGCATATTGTATTCTTAACTGTAATATGATCAACAAAGTATTCCGGTGTTGTATATAATATATGTCCGAGTGAAATAGATTTTTTTCCCCATTCTAATGGTATGCTCTTTACGTGTGAGTTAAAGTTTAAAACATACTTTTTGTTAATATCATATAATTCTTGGAGTTTTTTAAATGAATAAAATCTTTTATTTCAAAAATCGTAAATATGCTTTTCAAATTGTATACCTATGTTAAGTCATTCTTTAAAAAAGAACATTTGATTGTTTCATTGTATATTCGAATTGTTCCACATTATTTGTTTTGAAATGGTATCTATATTTTCGTTAAACGCCGTTTTAGACCAGGCTTCTAAAATCTATTGCAAAAATATTGACGGAGCTTTGAGTGTTTCAACATCTGATCGATATATATTGCATTTGAAAACAGTGTTTCCTCCATGCGGTGTAAGCATCGAACTATATAATTGTTTATCGATTAATCTTTATCGTGAATGAACCGTTTTAACCAACTAGCTTTTAATGCATCTAAAATAATTCAATATCGAGCATTTGTAATCCGCCTTCTTTATATTCATGTATTATTTGATTCCTTGCAATTTTGTCGGGTTTTACGTCCCAAAGAAAATTAAAAAAAACCCATTGTTTTCAGATGTTTTATAACATGTGCGTGTGGGTTTTGGAGAACGGTTAGAGGATACACAAGTTTTGGGAATGCAAAAGTTTTTAGAACTGTGATTTTGCCTATGACTGAAAGATTCAATTTTTTCCAAGAGTTTAAAGAGTTTTGGATTGGTTGAATTTTATGTTATTATTTACATGTATCATATATTAGACATGCGTCGTTACACGTTGTTTCTAAAATGCATGTATAGTATCATTTTCTATCCGATCATTAAACAATTTTTATTTAAAAACCTATAAGTTGTATAAATTGTAGCCGTACACGACCCTCAATCTGTATACGATCCTACATGTACATAATTTGAGGAACTGCTTTTTTTAATGGATTTGCTTCAATGTAAAGAACTGGGTCATTATTTGACGGTAAATCTTTGATGATCAATTGACCTTATATCAATTAATATAGTAAAATATTTCTGTTAAATATAATATAATTCACTACTAATTAACATATAGAGTTACAGCAAACAGTGTTGATTTTTCATTCCTTGTGAGCCAACTCTTGTTTCCGCACTTGATGTTACGCCGTCTTGATTAGTTATTACATGTCACCCCTCATCTTGATCAGTTACATGTCACCACTCCGGAGTTCTGATACTCTCGTCTTAGACACAATAAATAAGGAGGGTCATGATGTATAGTTGCAAGTTGCAATAAGTAACTGATATTGCACCATTTATACTGATATCTCTTTATACTTAATTATAAAACACTGATTGATACAACAAAATACCATCACACACAGAGTGGTAGTTATCATACTACGGTATATATATCAACTAATCACGGTTTTTGAAAGCACAGTGTGGATTTTTTTTGCGACATTAGTAATGTTATGTTTCATAATCTAGTCGAACCATTTAAGCGGCATTATATAATACAACAAAGCAATTTCTTCTTCCTAGGCCAACGCATGTAAGGTCTTATTTATTAGACTACCTAGAAGGAACGTTAAGGGGTCAAAAAGGAGTAGGCGGCTGGCCACCCCAACTGAAACTAGATATTGTCAAGATAAGTATACTGTTCGAACAAGATTCGAATAAGACTTCAATGTTGTAAATAAAAGTTAATTTGAAGCTTACAAGGGCAGATTAAAAAAAAGTATCTCACAAAAGTTTCAAACAGTGATCTTTTTAGATGATTATCAAAATTTAATCAGAAAAAGAAAACAGTTGTGAGTTGTTAATTCATTCTGACCAAGTTGCGTCAACATAGGATGACAACTAATAACGAGCTTAAAGTTGACGACACACGACGAACGACGAATGACGACACAATCAATAATTAAACAATAAAATAAAATATGTTCAATATTTCTGACAAACTTTGGAGAAACATGTCCGAAAACACAGAATTGCCAACGTGGGTGGGAGCATTCGTCAACTAAGTGCACTCCGCACCCTGATCTTCATCGTGATCGCAGTTGCGGTTACTGGTGTAGTAACACTGGGTCAATATTGTCTCGGAGCCCATGCATTCGACGTCATCCATCAGTATTAAACCCGCGCCCATCCCGAAATATGCCAGGTCCCTAGACTCCCAGTTACTTCCACTTTTAAAGTAAAAGAATATGAAAACAAAAAATGCTATATACGTGAATTTTCAATACTTAAAGTAATGCTAATAAAAGTGCTAAGAATGTATTCTTAAAAAAAATAAGTCTTGTATTAATAAAAATGATACTTTAGAATATAAACAACGTACATTTTATACTAATTACACTATTGCATGTATATCACTGTAGCTTATAAATGGTTATACTGTGCACACAAGTCGTACCCGGAATTTTACCTGTAACCAAACATTCTGCAAGTTACGTCCATATTATATATTCCCCATAAGTCGTCACACACCGTTCCCCATGTACCCCCGATGTTGACCTCAATACGCCCCATTGTGGAGTGACACACCCCCCCGCTCCGCCCCGTCACACAGACGCCACGACGTCCCGTCAGGCTTGGTGACCGCGTTGGTACTGGCGCCCATGCATTCCGTGACTGTCCAGCGAAATGTATATTAGTTATTGTTATATGGGATAAGTAAATGTAAATGTATTACATATTGTACTCAACATCAACATACATTTTTATAAGGCCAACATGCGGTCTGGACTATTACACGTAATACACATTTTAGATATATAGGATCTGACATGAGTTGTCATATCTTATCATATTTTATTAAAAGAGTTCAGGAATTTTGTTAGTAAGCCTCGCTTACTTACAAAATTCCTGAACTCGTTTAATTAAATATGGTATGATATGTCAACGAGTGTCAGATTTTTTTATCACATGCTTTTAAACTAAAAAAAAACAACAACATCTTAATTGACCAAACAAATGCTGATAGATCTTTACTATCGTGACGTCATTTCATTTTGACGACGTCATTTCACTAAAATAAAGTCACGCGATTGTTAAGTTATTGATTCTGTAGCCCATGAAAACGCTTAAATTTTTTATATTACACATGTGTTATATAAAAAATACGTAATGTCTGTATTACATTGAAAACAAGGTATAGCACGTTATAAAAAGTTATACATAATATACTGACGTCCGCATGTACACAAAACACTGACCTAACAACTCAATCGTATATTTTATAATGAAATTATCCCAGAAAGCCCATTCACATTATTTCACAATTTTTTCCGCTTACCTCAAATGATATTTTGCCTCGTACAACATATAATAAAGCATTTTTTTTTAAATCGTTCAATTAAGGACCCTCTCACCATGCATTAAGAGACATTGATTAAGGTCGTGATTAAAAAGAAAAGGCGCATATACAATCTTTTATTTTGAGTGATAATGAAATTGCTAAGGATAAACCAAGAAGAAAAAAGTTGACGATGTGATCTTAAGTTAATGAAGGAAAACAAGGAATGAAATCAAAGAATATCTCGCATGATTGTTAAATGGAAGTTGTAGTTGTTATAGAAAACGAAAGGCATGTACTAAAACATAAAACTATAAATATATATGTATATATATATTTCAAATCGTAAGGTACATTTAATGTTATGCTTAATACTCATCGTCCAGGACCGATATTCGATTTTTTCACCGAACCTCAAACAAATTGCAACAGAAAATGTTTTAAGTGATTTGGACTCTTGCATATGTTATCTATTACGTATAAAAGATCGCCATTGATAGGTCAAGAGCAAAAAGTAGTTTTTTGCCTCTAAAATATGACTTTTGTTATTTTTTTTAAGAAATAAAAATGAATATTATTAACACGGCTCTTTACATATTTATCGTTGTTGTAGCGTCCTTGCCATGCAAACTTGTGCAACTGCATTTGCATGTTTAGAGTAATACATATGTAATAAACATAAATGTAAATTAGTGATATGACCTTGACCTTGAGAATTTGACCTTGGCCAAACTCGCGGACAGTAAACCAAATATAGTACATTGTCAACTTTATGCATTGGTATCGGAAACGTCCAGTTCATTTTGCAAACTATTCGAACAACTCGATCCTTTGCATTCTTTACACGCTATGGAGCACTCAAGTCCATATTTTTTGCACGAACACCGCTTACTGTTCGTTTTGCACTTGCATCTGATGATTGCCATGAGTTCTGATGGTGCGGGTGGCATGTCTGTCCTGACTGGAACAAAGAGCCCATTATCCAGCTTCCATCCCCAGCAACATGGATCTTGTTTCGACTTTCCTATCCAATCTCCTATTTGAAGACGGGCGCGAAGACAGTGAAACTTTGCGGAAGCAATTATCAGCGCTTGACCCGCCATATAGTGCTACTATATTTCTCTCACCTACGCACGTCACCTGTTCTTGATGTATTCATTCCTGGAAGTGGGTTATGTCATTCTGTAACACTTCACATGATCTCACTTTTTTCAACGCGGCCCTTTTTCCTATTCCGAAAATTCGCGAAGTTGTATCACACCCTGTTAGGGCATGCACAGCTGGAAGTAAATTACAGATGCGTTTACCTAGAACAGTTTTGGTTTTTCTTACACTCCAAACCTTAACTTTTCTCGTTAGACCAACGTGTCTGTCTGACCGGAAGACTATGTCATTGTCCTCTAGCACTGCATGGTAGCACAGGAGCACCAATAAGTCTGTGTCTTCACCAATCAGTGTCGCTTTCTTTCTGGAAGACCATTCAACAGCTGTTTTTACAATAGTTACATCGGCATCAGCTGCAGCATGTACTACCTCACATCCAATGGTTTGAAGACTGGCACCAAGAAGATTGATAAAGTTCTGTTTGTTTACTGAGTTGGCTAAAAAATGGTCCTTCTTTGAACGGAAAGGAGTGTCTTCCGTAAACAGAATAGTCGCCCCCATAATACCTTTACTCCGACGTTGATGCGTGAAGTCCTTTGTAGACGGTCCATGTAGCCGTCGAAAACAATTGATGGAAAGCCATACCGCTTGTGTACATAATCCACATACAGTTGGCAGATACCCTTGAATGTATAGCCCCTAGGCCACGGTATTTTATGAAGAAGGGATCCTCCATCAAGTATGTATACCATATTCTCATACGATTCAGGATTAGCAGCACAATCACCCAAGCACCATATAGCTTCTGCAAGTGTGGCCTTTTGGGCTTCTCTCATGCATCCAGTGTTGTCAAATAATGATGCAGGAACTGTGCACAATTCATGATTGAAGACATTACCCATATCGTCTGCTTGACTCTTTGCCGCTACTAACAGACGTTGGAATAGAAGTTGTGGGCTTACAGGTACAATTTGGTTTCCAGCTTGCAACACAAAATGCGTTTTTAATGTCACCACTTGTCGACCTTTCTTGAACGAAACATCCATCACATTCTGATCTTTGAGTTCATTAATTATGGCGCTACCAATTTCATGCGCTTGATGGGCATTCACATCATCTGTTGACGTAACCCCAGTTTCAATGTTCCTTAAGGAATTCACTGCTGCAAATGGCTTTCGTTCATTCAAGAATGTCAAAATTGTATAACGATCTTTCCTGTCGCGTTCTTGTCTAGTTTTGGAACACTCTTTATGTTGCTCACTTGTAATATATTCCGTATTATTTTACGCTTGCATCGATGAGTTTACTGGTGCACATACGGGCATTGAAAGTAACCACTGAGCTCTTTGCACTTCCGTCATTCCCTTTCCTCTTGTCAAACCACCAGTAGATTTAAGTGTCCTCATCAGGGTCTGCTCGATTGTCAAATCAGTAGCCAAACCAGCCCAGTAGCGATCACTCCGTCGTATCACATGGAAACCATTTATGAACTTTTCATAAATAACTGGGTGCGTTTCCTGTAGCTCATTTATTTGTTGAAGGTAGAGGTATGCTGACTTAACATAAAAATAATGCCCTGATGCGGCCAGATAAGGAAGCATACGTTCAACTGACTGAAGGTGCAAGTCCCAATTACCCGTTTTCTCTGCTTTAATGAATTGCTTGAGTGGTTCAATCATCTTAAGGTATTGTATCCACAAAGCTGATGTTGGGTATGATTTTAGTTCCAGTATTTTCGAGTCTAACTTCAGTTTGACATTTTGAAAAACTTTGTTTTCTTTCACACCAGCAGGTGCTATTTCTTTGTTGATCGTTTTGTCGTACAGAACTGATATTGTCTCGAGTTCCTTGAGGTCACTTTGAGTGTTTATGGCCTCTGAGCGATATCCAGCTAGGTCTTCTTGTGCTACATCAACTGACTCGGAATTGTTTTCTTCATATGTCTGATTGTTCTCTATCGGTAATGGTATACCATATATGTCTGAGGTAAGCAACACTTATATAATTTTAATTTCTCAAACAACGGCTGAAGATATCCATTTTCATGTTGTTTGAGATTATTTTCAAAATATAATATTAGATGAAGTAAAATCATTTTTCCGCGAACGCTCTGATACTTCTTGACCACGTGCGGGTGTGGTTGCATAAGGCTGCACGTGCAAATAGATATATGCAAATATTAATGATTCTTGTGCGCATATTTTTCTCGTTTACCAATTTAATTAGATAATTGGTTAACTGTTTTTAGCAATTCATTAAAAAGCATTGATGTACCATAAGAGATGTTTAAGCATTGATGTACCATAAGCGAAATTTAAGCATGGATGTACCATAAGCCATGTTTAAGCTGATGTTTGCTTTGTTATCTTAATAAGTGAACCAAAATTGTGTAAAATATTTTGTTTCTATTTTTGTGACAAGTTGAACTACAAAGACACGACATGCAATCACGTGAAGCATTCGAGAGCTTGATAAGGTCCGTATTCTGGAATGGGGAAACACCAGCCTTCAATGTATTTGTATATTTTGGGTTTTCAAACAGATTTACGCATCTAACAGTCAAGAGAGCAATGGCACATATACTAGTTGTTTGCTCTTTTTTCTAATTGTGTGATATCCCATGAACCATTTGAAAAGTGTGGATGGAATCTATTTGCGGGAAGGTAACTAATAAGCCAATAATATTTAATATGAATTCTGAGATTGTTTTTGACATTAAAAACTTATATTTTTTTTTTTTTTTTTTTTTTTTTTTTTNTTTTTTTAATTTACCACAAAACGTATAACTCGTTGATATAGATTAGAAGTTTAATGAGATGAAATTTATTGTTTACCATTGTTATAAATGTGTTTACTAATATACATTATTTTCAATATTTTTCTCACTTTTGTCACTTTTGTGCTCAATTGATTCCTTTATGTCATATTTGTGAGGTCAACCGAAATAAAAGGCCCAATAAAACTTACATCACTGGTGACAATGGATTTTAATTTCAGTTTCACATTAGCAAAATTGATTCTAGCAAACTCACACAATTATTATATTCAATGGGTAACAAGAAATTAATAATACAAAACATGCCGCGTAAGTCCTTAAATCTTTATTATTGTAACTATTTGCTCAGTTTTATTTTGTTCCTATTTTGAATAATGAACTATATTCAAAGATATATAGGATCTGATATAAGTTGTCATATCATACCATATTTTATTAAACGAGTTCAGGAATTTTGTTAGTAAGCGAGCCTTTGGCGAGCTTACTAACGAATTTCCTGGACGAGTTTAATAAAATATGGTATGATATGACAACGAGTTTCAGATCTTTTTTATCACATGCTTTTAAACTAAATAAAATACATCTTAATTGACCAAACGAATGCTGACAGATCTTAAAGTTGTTTACCATCGTGACGTCATTTCATGTTGACGACGTCATTTCACCAAAATAAAGCCATGCGATTGGTAAGTTATTGATTCTGTAGCCAATGAAAACGCTTAAAAATGTTCTATTACACATGTGTTATATTAACAAATACGTAATGTCTGTATTACATTGAAAACAAGGTATAGCATGTGATAAAAATGTAACATTTCAAAATCAATAGAATACAAGTGTACGAATCTTGTTCTCTTAACTACATTCAATAAATATCCAGAAAATATTTAGGGAATCAGTTAGACCAGATAAACTGAAGCCTGTCCAACCAGCATCCGGAATAGCCCGCAATACCCAACAGCCTTTTGCCTCTCTCGCAATTCGGTTCGACGCTGGGGACGCCACACGTAGGAAGTTGTCGTATATTGGTACGCAGTGTGAGTGCCCAAGGAAACCCATTAATGACGCTTACATTGGCCCCATTCAACCACTCCGTCGCATCGAACTCGAAAGTATCAACGTGGGTGACAGGATACACGCAGCCGTTTGGTACCCATTCGCCGTACTTTGGTCCCCATGTATTGTTGTACTGCATCTGTATGGCCATGAGGTGCGCACCACAGTACAGTTTGACTCCGGTGATGATCAAACTCTCATCCTGCTCAGTCGTGTTGAAACGAACGACACTACCGCCGACTGGATTATTTCCATAGAGTCCTCCGGCACCACGAATCATACACGGGTCTGTTAAATAGTTAATACATTGCACAATTATTGTATACAAATATTGTGAAAACAGGCTGCTATTCAAAGAATAGTTTCTATTCGTCTATTAATGAATAATCGTATTAATATTAACAATATTTTAAGTAATAAATTGGATATTTGTTATATTTTAAGGATATATGTTTCAACACAGTGTGTGCTAATTCAAATAATCGCTTCATCAGTTTTCCGACAAACTTCAATAACGGACCGATATTGGATTGTTTGTTTTACGTTGAAGTTAGATTTTCACCACCACTTATTCTGCTACTATTTGTCAACAACTTCATCCCCACCAATGAGACGAATAAACGTTATCGGTTGAATAATACCATCGTCATTATTTCTACTTCCAACATCATACATTCTTCCTATGTGATCCAAATTTAAGAGGAAAGTAAATCAATTGTCCCACATATGAAATTAAGATTGTCAAATTTTAAAGCGCTTTTTTTGTTGCTCCAAAATTATGTTTTTTACCTTCATACGGTACAAAATACATATACACATGTACATTTATCCGTCTGCATGTCCTACGGTGAAGACTGTTAATAATAATAACACGTTTCTGTCATATCTTTTTTTATTATTTCAGATGAGGATTAGAAGAAAATAACGGCGGGACTTGCCATTTCTGTTTGTAGACTCAATTTTAATTCTATAAAAATACGTGTTTTGAGGTTTTTGCTGCTATTTGATTTTAAAAGGTACTACATATTGATATCAAATTATCTTTTTTAATACATCTTTCTAATTTCTAAGACTACCGATAATTATGCCTTGACTTAAGATCCATGTTGTTATGGAGAAAAGCCGCATATACAGTCTAATATTAAGAGTGATAATGAAATTGGAAAGGATAAAACAAGAAGTAACACAAAAGACGAAGACAATGTGGCCTAAAGTTTATGGAGGATTACACGGAATGAAATCGCAGAATCTCTCACGTGATTGTTGAATGCAATGTGCACTTGTTATAGAAAACGATAGGCATGTACGAAACCAGCAGGGGGACTTCTTTAGGACATCAGTGGGCGTCCATCAGGACTTCTTCAGTACATCAGTCTCCCGTTATGTTCAACCTTTTCATTGAGAAACTAATGCAGGAGACTCATCATGACCACCACACCTCTATCTCCATCTGTGGAAGACGCATCTCCAACTTGAGATTCGCTGATGATATTGACCCTATAGGTGACACCAGCAGTGAACTTCAAGATCTCACCAACTTATTCCATGAAGGAGCAGGAGCATGCGGGATGGAGATCAGCACGGAAGATTCGAAGATCATCGTGAACAGCACGACCAACACCAGTGCAGAGATCACCATGAAGGGCGAGAAGCTAAAATAGTTGACCAGCTTTTAGTACTTGGGCGCAACCTTGTCCAAGGATGGTACCAGTACCGCTGAGGTCCGAATAAGAATTGCCATGGCGACCGCAGCGATGACCAGACTGAGTAGGTTGTGGACAAGCAGTTCCATCAGCTTCCCCACCAAGTACAGACTCTACAAGGCCCTCATAATCTCCATCCTTCTCTACGGCTACAAGACCTGGACGCTTCACTCGGACACAACGCAGGATACAGGCATTTGAACAAAAATATATCCGAAGACTGCTCTGCATATCATATACGGAGCACAAGACCAACGAGTACGTCCGGAACATGACTGCAACACTTGTTGGTCCACAAGAGCCACTACTGGCGACCGTCGAACGACGAAAGCTGGCTTGGTTTGGGCACGTCAACAGGCACAACTCTCTGTGCAAGACTGTTCTCCAGGGCACGCTACAGGGAGGTCGACGTCGGGGCCGTCCAAAGAAAAGCTGGAAGGACAATGTAAAAGAATGGACACCCCTTCCAATGGATGAATTACTCTCAACAGACCTGACTGGAGGAGGATTTTTATATCGTCGTCCCTCATTTTCCTCCAACGGCAAATCGGGTCAAGGAAATGATGATGATGATGAGGTACTTAAACATCATATTATATATGTCAAATAACAGGCAATTTTGTTTACTTTGTGAACAAGTTGCGTTCCCACTCCATTGCCCCATCCCATTACAAGCATACATCATATTGCTCCCAAGGGCAGGAGAATAGTCGTTGTCGCAAAAATAGGTCACCACAGCGCCGACAGTAAGCGGATCAGTTACAGCCGGATGTTGAGCGTTTGCAACAGCGGGAAGATTGGATACCGGACAAACTGAAAGTAAAACATGACATCATGTTCATAACTCGTATTTCCTTTAAATCAACGAACATACTAAAAGAACAAGAATAACCAAAATTACGAGAATTTTAAGTCTCAAGACTAACAATTATTTAGTTAAAAAGAAAGGAATCAAATTCGAGCTATATTGGCGAGTCCCCTAATTCAAGTCTTTTATTGATTCCTCGAAACGTGAAAACCTTAAACAATTTTTATAAAACAATATCTACTGAATGATTGTATGTTGAATCTTTAAAAGTAGAAACACATTTGTTTTACCACATTACAGACATTTCACATATACTGAATGATGTGGTGGTCGGCGGACTGTGCCATTCTCGTGTTAACAATACGTTGTATCAACCTCTTTGGGGGTACAGTAAAACATAATATGCTGACGTCCGAAATGTACACAAAACACTGAACAAACAACATATTCTTATATTTTATAATATAATTATCCCATGAAGCCTTTTCAAAATACTAACTCTTACTTTAATGTTATATTGCCATTTACATCATATAATAATGTTTCTTAATTTCTCGCCGTGTCTTAAAGGGACTGTCCACTAGATAAAGCGTCGCGCGACGCGAAACGATATTTTGGGAACCTACGAGGATTGCTTATATAGCTAAAAAATACATTCGCCTTAAACATTAGCGTCCGTGGTCGAGAGGTCTAAACAGGTGGCTTTTTACTGTAGGACTCCAGGAATCCGGGGGTCAGTGGTTCGAGCCCTGTTGAGGGTTACTTTTTTTCCTTTTTTTAAATTGTATTCTTGTTTTTTTACTGGAGATTTTTAGTTCAAATGTTTAAATTTATCAATATAAAGCATTTAACGCATTTACTGACAAGCTTCAATACATGCCAAAATCTAGTGGACAGTCCCTTAAAAGGAACAAGTTAACAGTTTGGCAAATTGACATTTTTTTAAAACTAAGAAATTCACTTAACTTACTTGTTGGAGGTTTTGCAAAGTGCAGCGAGTCTTCGGTCTGAAATACAACCATGATCGCCATAGGAGCCGTATAAGATTAGAGCAGACAGAAATAACAATTCATAAACTATCAACATATTAATAATCATAACTATGGTGGTTATAGCGAAATATGCCTGTCATTTCTTAATAATGACCTGTTTAACATGATTGAAATAATACTAGATTTACATACTTATATATTGAGTATGTTAGTTTTGTTTTAACAACCTGAACTCTACTTTATTTTAGAAACCATTAATATATTTTTATAAATATATGCACAATATTTACAAGCGCAATTGTATTTCATTGCCCTAAAACGTGTTGCATGAATATTTGGTGAAACATGTTAAAGTCGTTTCATTTGACAATTCAACGCTAATTAGAAAATTTGGAAGTCCAATTATTCCCAACGGTTAACAAAGTAGGCAAAATGTCCAGCTCAAAGTTTGTATTGACAAAACATCTTAACTTTCTCATTTTACAGATAAAAAACATTAATATAGATTGAACAATATCCACCTTTTTATTTATAAAAACATGAATATATAACATTATACTTTTTCTTATGCAAACATATTAAGCGTAAACGTATTTTCTTTTTTCCCCTTTTTTTTTAGTTTTTTTCATTTCCCACAGACGCCTTTTTTGAAAAAGAATACAAAGCATTCTGAATATAATCGATGAATCAGGCTAAGTGAATATAAAGGTATATTAACCGTCTCCTCCGCGTACACCACTTGTTCCCAGGATGTGCAGTTCAACGTTCTGTTCGCGTTCTTCAGCTGGTTCAGACGACACCAGGACGCCGTCTGGCGCCAAAAGAACGCCACGCACGTGGGTCCAGCGTCCACGCATTCAATCTGGCATTTCTCTTTGCTCGAAACCTGAAATTTAGAGGATAATGAAGCAGAAACAAACTTAAGGTTTCAGGTTGTAATACATAGAAAGATTGCGATCGGATGATCATAAGTTCAATTCCTGAGAGGCCTGGAGAATTATTAAATTCCCGTGAGAAATCTAGTAAAATAAACACACGCGCACATATGGTATTGATGTACACAAATAATTGAATACGTTTATAATTTACAAATTCATTGCATCTGATTGTGTTGTGTTATTTAATTTTTTAATTATGTATTTTTATTTGTGTAGCCTTTGTTTTAAAGGAACACTTAAACCACCACCCAAGCAAATATAAAGTACCGGGCACAAAGTGTGACGAAGTAATCACACGTTTAAAATAACAGTGATGGTCATTACTGGCTTCATGAACACATACCTAGTAAAATTATATTCGATATAAACATTCTATCGAATCAAAACATATTTCTTTAAAATTACCATTGAATTTTACACAACAATCATCTAGCTTAACACGACAATACGATCATTTTGTTCTTTCTGACACCGACAAACATACTAGTAAAGCGATGTGCCCATGAACAAGTGTACATACCGTGTTATAATCCCAGCCGGACACCGGTGATCCATAAAGTTGATCCCAGCACGCCGTCTCGTACCTGAACTTCCGGGGTATCACGGTCCTTGTCGTCACCTGGCCGACGACTTCGGCGACGCAGACGAACAAAAGAACGAACACTGTACTCGGCGCGTTAGCCATCTCTAGACTGCCTAACAAACTTCGAGCGTTGTGACCCTATACTGGCTGTTAAGAGACATACAACTCTTTATTTTATATGACCATCTACAGTGGTTCTCTTGCGAAACGTTCACCATCTTAGCTGTTAAAAACGATAAGAATAATCTAGTTAATAAAAACGAATAATCAGTCATGGCACATGAAGGTATGTGTTCGAAATATAAAACAAAGTGCATTATTTTATGTTCAACAGCTTATTGCATTGATTATTAAAATTACATTCCAAATGTATTGTGCTTTGCTGGCATGAATTCACATTGAAGATTGCCATATTAGCGACTACCGGTTGTTCTCAGAGGAAATGCGTTGTTCTTGCTTGAATAACTTAGAATGAAGCGTAAATCGGTGTTATCGGCATTGCGCTTCTGTATCAAATACATCGGCTACAAGCTACATACTTGAATCATTGAGCTTATAATTTTAATGAATACTAAGGATAGCAAAATATTTTGTGCAGATAAAAACAACAAAGAGCCATTGAATATAGAAATATCGAACGATCGGATTTTTTTGCGATTTACTGACGGTTACATAATACAAGTACAGTGATATAAATTGTACATATAACATAGCAAACATGGACACAGCAGATAATCTACCATGAGAAAAGTTCTTGTTCTTATCTAGTTTTACTTAACACCAACTACAAAATACTATGATTAAAACTGGGATATTCGCCTTGGAACGGTCAGCGCAAAGCAGTTTTTATCGGTTTAAGGACAACCCAAACCTAGCTCTTTGCCCAGAATTGATCGGAATCAAAACGCGCATCTAAAAACATTTTCAATCAAATATCCTCATGCAGACACAACTGGAAAGATGAATTCCAAAATGTGGCGCGATAATCGAATATTTTAAATATAATTGGAGTGTGTTAATGTCATAAGTATCGAATTCTAATACAACGATTAGGGCATAGGTTTTAACGTTTCTAATATAAAATGAAACATGATCCGATTAAAAAAACATATAAAACTATCAAGTTGTCGATGCATGAACTAACATTGTCAAACCAACTAGGTCTAAGAAAGATCATAACTATGTGTCAGTAAAATTGACAGTGGCTAAACAAATCTATCAAAGCTTCTGAATCCAACAAATTGAACATAACATTGAATGTGTGTGGTGCTATTTTGTCCACCGTTAGCGGTAGTCCAGCGGCGATCTGAACTAGGGGTCGCTCATACAACATATGCCTGTACCAAGGGAAACATTATTTGTGTTTTGTTCTGTTTGTAGTATCTATGCAATGATATTTTTTAAACCTAGTCTATCCTAAGGTAGTATGCATTATTTATTAATAACAAACAACGATGACCTGTAGTACCGCGCGGTGCGTTTCATATTATTTCCAACGTAGACTAAAGCCCCACTTTTCCGATTGACGTTTTGTTAACATTAGTTTAATGTCTCAATATGCCTACCTTTTGGACATTTACCGATCTTGAAAAAGTCTAAAGGTAAACAACACTAGTTCGATTTTTTTCAATTGAGTATGAATAATGTATGTATAGGTCACACGCGGTAAGATAAGTTTAGATAACATCGATTCTGGATTCGATATACGCACCTTTAAAAAAATTAACAATGCTATAATTGTTCGCTAGTTTCCTTGTTAATTAAATATGTTTAACTGGACTCAATGCAAACCAAAACTCAAAAGGAATAATTGAATGAAATCGTGAAGTTGAGGTCAAGACATTCATTCTCTTATTTGTCGTCAGGTTGCAATGTCATGACGTTTCCTTGGAACGGATCAGGGTTGTGTCAAAATGATGATGGCCGCAGACGACGTGTTAGTTGAGTTACGGGAGACAATAAAAGATTCCTGCGACGTCCCGTCCAAAAGGCGAACCTGAGTCTTTAAGTTCCCAGGGTGAAGCACACTGTATGCTTTATCACGGTTGAACATCGCAACAAATAGACGAGAACGTAGAATAGGTTGAAGCAACGGTTAATTAAATATAAAATTAAATTTTGCCAGAAGAGCAAATAAGGCCTAAATCGACCCAAAGCAAAAAGAAATACAGGGAAAAAAAATACTGTCATTGAGTACTCAATCTTTACAATATATTGGATATGCAGCTTTAGTTTCCACGCTGGTATTGGCAAGTCAACATAGTATACGGTGGGTTTTAAGCAACAGTCATTAATTAACCACATAATCTTGTTAACGTTAAAACCTGCAGAAATCGTTTCTGATGGACATCTTGTAGCTTTTAAAAGGATAACGTCTTCCGCACGATATTGAGAAAATGCTTTATCAATCCGCTTTTCAATATCACGATACCTTAGAAATAAAATGCAATCAATATAGTTAATCGGTTGACATCGGTAAAAATAAATAAATACAATATGAAACGCATGTGGCCAAATCCTCTTCGAAAAATGAATTTAAACTAATAAAATAAAAATAATTAAAAAAATCATACGACGGATAAATAAATAAATAAATAAGTATATAAACAACTACATAAATAAATTAATACATAAATAAATGTATGAATTAATTTACTTATTAATCAATTAATAATTGAATGATTGAATCATTGAATGAACGAAGGAATGAATTAACGAATGAATGACTGAGTAAATTAATAAATAAATAAAACACTCATTTAAATAAATAAATAAATAAATAATATATATATTATTTATTTATTTATTTATTTTAATGAGTGTTTTATTTATTTATTAATTTACTCAGTCATATCAAGTCACCCGTGCTGTTATATCCTTATTGTGTGGTATTTAATTGGCGTCTATAATTTTGTATCGCAGAACGGTTCCATGACGTGAACACATAGAAGTGGTCGAATCATACAAGTTTAATGTCACAGGCATCAACTAAACAATTATTATGTACGGGTAATTATATTTTATCGAATATTCGTACTTTCAGTTAAAAAATACTGCGTTTCCTTTTTTGAGCATTTAATGACAAACCCATTTGAATATTATTTTAATAAACTAGCCAATTTATTTGTCTAAGTAGATTTAGTATAAGTAGATTTTATTGATATCCTTCTACGCTTGATAAAAAATGTTAAGATTTGCGATCACGTGCGTTTGATTTGACTCTTATGCACGAGTTAAGATTACACATGACATAAATAATTTCAAATTTTGAACCCACTGTTCCATATTCGGATTGCAAATCTAAATTAAGTCTTCTCCAATTCAAATAGCTGTCATATTTTCATAAAGAATTTTTTGTTAGTAGAATGCATTGTGTAAAAATACTTAAACATTACAAATCTCTTGCCAAATAACCGTTTAATATTTCATGATCAGCCCTGATAAAAGTCCCAAAAAAAAGTAGTCAAACAAGGAAACACATTTTGGAAAAACACAGCATAGCGTGTCATGCAACATAATTGACAGTATTTCGTTGTTTGTGCCTCCAAAAGTAGAACTCTGACCAGGCCATCCCACTATAACTCGCATGACAGCTTAACCCCTGGTATCTTTGTTTGTAAGCTCACGTTTATATAGTTAAGTCTACCCGTATTAATCATAAGTCCAAATCCCCGCAGGACGTAGTTTTATATGTTCGAAGCCAACTCATAACATTCCGTTGCGAGGTGATTTATCATAAATCAATATATGAACAATTTATTAGATAAGTAGACCCGAAGATAATTGCTATAATCCTCTCTCGATTTAAGTGTGATTTTTCACGCAAGGTCTTTTGTTGAGATTGGTAAACACATTTAAGACTACCGATAAGATGAAAGGCTTAAAAAACTGAATTAAATTGGTTTATATTGTTTTGGACATCTATGAGATAAACAATGCCTTTATATGAATTCTTCATTATATTGTGAGTTTTGATCATTTGGACTTCGTGTAGTCGAAATACGTTTGGTATATAAACAAGTAGAATATTATTTTCAGTGTTATGTGTTCAAACACATTTGTATTAATGATGCTTACATGATTTAACATAACAGTCGGATAACAAAGAAAATAAGTAATAACACAATTAAAATGTATTTGATTTAGTTCCTCGTTTTCATATTGTTTATTTATTTGTATGCATATGAGATTCCTCATCTCCTAACTAGTCAGAACTGTATGTTATACATTATACATATAGAAATAAAACTTCGCTTCCTCTGATTCCAGATCACCAGTGGTGGACCACGATGAGCAGAAAATTTACGGAAAGCGAGATTCGCGCCTATTCCAAAAACAGGTACGAAGAGAAGGTTTTGAGTGTGAAGATTGATAAGCTTAATGAAGACATGTGCTTGTTCCACGACAATACTGCTAAACGACGCCAGAATCTGGTGGACGAGTGCCGCGAAATACGTATGACAACTGGCGGTAGTCCGGTTCCAAGACATTGTATAACAGACGTGGAGTTTGATCTGTCTAGTCGCATTCAACGACCTTGGGCCTACAGCGTCATGGAAACCACGTACAACGCTGCCTACAAGGACGCTGTCATACCTATACATAAGACGCGACGTGGTCGACGACTCGCTTCTTCGGCGTTCCCAACTCCTACTCCTAGATCGGCATCGGTGCAAACACCGAAATCCGTGACTTCTGTGACGGATAACCAGTCCGAAAGCACTCGTCGCATAGAGTCATCAAAAAATGAATCATTTTCTAATAGGTTTCATATAACGAACATTTCTAACAACACGATCACAAGCTGTGTTAAAAATGAGCAGGTAAAAATAGTTATAAGTCCTCTTCCGTGGAAAGCAGAAAATGGTGGAACTAAAAAAAAACGATAAGATTGAACGAGTATCTGAGACAGAGAAAGACGTATTTTGCACTGATACTGTGCAAAAAATAACTGTGAAAGTTCCCCAAGTAACGCCAGAAAGGTTTGAAGAAACAGAGGACTTTGATACAATTGATGGCAACAAACGAATGGAAACCTTTGATGCAACTATCAATCCGAATAATTTATTTATCAAGCCAGTTAGACCGGAATCAAGAATGTTTACGGCACCATTAAAGCTGCCATCGGTATACGAAATAAATTCCAAAGACTATCAGGAAGCACAGAGGAGACGGGAAATAAACAGATCAAGGTCAAGGGTAAGTTTTACTTCACCAGTTCCTGCTTCAAAAGATCAAAGCCCGAAAGAGAAACCAGTCTCGCCAGAACGCTTAGCTAACGCTTCAGTACGTGTCGTTAACGAAACAATTGAAAGTTACAGGGAACCAGAGAAAAAGAACAATGAATCTTCTGAAAATCAACGATCACAAAAAACTCCTCTGTTAACTCTATACCTCGAAACAATGCAAGACATTAGCGTTCGAAACATTGGAAATATTACATACAAAGGTAAACTACTCAGAAAGTACATTTGGCCAGAGGAAAGATACAGAATATTCCCAATTGTCATGAAAAGAAGACAAAACAAGATGGACAAACTTACCAAGGAAAGTGTCTCATTTCTGAAGAAGGTCAACCACGGGAATACCAAGGTAGACATTGCTTTCCCTAGCTAGGTCAGCACGGAAACGTATTCTAGTCAAACTAGTTGCTGCCAATAATTCAGGTAAAGGTCAAAATGTGACGGGTGATGACGGAGAAATCATTCAACGGAAGATTGAATATTTCATGGCGTCAATATCGGACTATATTAGGTAACAGCAACTACAACGTGAAAAAAAATGTAAATAGATTTAAGTTGATAGCGGGTGATCCGGGAAATGACATTCGAGATACTTTCAGTATGTAAAGATCCTTATCGGAATTGCATAACCTTATTAAACATTAGCTATAATATACACTATTTAATAAACGAAAACAGCAGTTTTAAAATTAACTTAACATTTTGGAGATAAAAATTAAAAAAAACTATTTTTAATAAAGTCTCTTTTCAAAGCTTAAACTTGTAAACACATAGCTTTTTTTTTATTGTTTTAGAAATAAAATTCATATGCGCAAAGAGCAAAATGTGAAGAGTATTGTAAATCGTATGGCTTTTTCCACATTTAAAAATGTTTTTTTTTTGTTAATGTATTAAAATGCAAATACATATTTAAATTATAAACTATATTAATATATACGATTATCTGTATTAATTGTGAACATAAATTTATGTTATTATTATTTTTTTCCATAATATTTTATTTCCGAAAACATACAATTTACAGTCATACAAACAAAAATAGAGATAAGATAGTTATTGCTCTAACAAATGTAACTGAAACAAATATTGTTTCAGAGTATTATGTTGTGGGGAGAAGAAAGAGATAGATAGTCTAGATTCAGTTCAGTTTATTAAAAGTATTATATTAAGAAGAGATGAGCTTGTTCATACAGCTGTATTTTCTAAAAATGTGCTCCATCGTTGACTAAACAATTCATGTAAGTGTTTTAAGTGTGATATTGTTTCCTCTATGTTTGTCCTATGGGTTAAGAGGCTCATATAGTGTGGGAATATAGGGACGATGCTTTCGCATTTACATTTAAAGATAAAGTATTTGGCTAAAAGAATGATACAATTAATGGCATTATTATTTTTGCACTTGTGTGCACTTTAGATTACAAAGGGAAATTATTTCAAAGGTAAGGTGCGTGTTATGTTCCAAACAAAATTTGTTTTGTATCATGATTGTAACTTCCGACCAGAAATGTTGAACGTTATTGCATTCCCAAAACATGTGTTTGTAAAATCGGTACAAGCCCAACGGAAGTCGCACACGTTTGACTCTACAAGTTAACACTTAAACAAATGTGAATTATTCGGTATAATGTATGAATTTATACTGGACAGTTATGCGTTTACTATCTTCTGTGATTGATGGGCTTTGGCAAACAAGTTGGGTGTTGTCAATTGTGTTTATGTTAAGTAATTCTTTCCAATTTGTTACAAATTAAATTTGTGCAGGTTTATTAGCGCTAAGAAGACGTTTGTAAACTATTTTGCATATTTTAGTCTTAACTGTTATATGATCAACAAAGTATTCCGGTGTTGTATATGTTATATGTCCGAGTAAAAGAGATTGTTTCCATTATAATGGGATGCTCTTTACGAGTGATTTTTTTTTAAAAACATACCTTGTGTTAATATCATATAATTCTTGTAGTTTTTGAAATGAATAAAATATCTTATTTTTAAAATCGTAAATATGCTATACAAATTGTATACCTCTGTCTCTGTTATGCCATTCTTTAAAAAAGAAAACTTGATTGCTACATTGTATATTCGAATTGTTTAATATTATTTGTGTTGAAATGGTATCTATATTTTCGTTTTACGCCGTTTTTGACCAGGCTTCTAAAATCTGTTGCAAAAATATTGACGGAAATTTGAGTTTTTCAATATCTAATTGATTCATATTGCATTTGAAAACAGTGTTTCTTCCATGCGGTGTAAGCATCGAACTATATAATTATATTATCAATGAATCTTTTTCGTGGATGAACCGTTGTACCAAACTAGCTTTTAATGCATCTAAAAATAGTTCAATATCGAGCATTTGTAATCCGCCTTCTTTATATTCCCGTATAATTTGTTTCCTTGCAATTTTGTCAGGTTTTCCGTCCCAAAGAAAATTAAAAAAACATTGTTTTCAGTTTTTTTTATAACATGTGCGGGTGGGATTTGGAGAACGGTTAAAGATACACACGTTTTGGGAATGTAAATGTTTTATTACTGTGATTTTGCCTATAACTGAAAGATTCCATTTTTTGTTCAAGAGTTTAGAGAGTTTTGGATTGGTTGAAATTTATGTTATTATTCCCATGTATCATATATTAGACATGCGTCGTTACACGCTCTTTCTTAAATGCATGTATAGTATCGTTTTCTATCCGATCATTAAACAATTTTTATTAAAAACTTATAGGTTGTATAAATTGTAGCCTTACACGACCCTCAATCTGTATACGACCCTACATGTATATAATTTGAGGAACTACTTTTTTTAATGGATTGGCTTTCATGTAAAGAACTGGGTCGTTGTTTGACGGTAAATCTTTGATTATCAATTGACCTTATATCAATTAATATAGTAAAGTATTTCTGTTTAATATAATATAATTACTGCTAATTAACATATAGAGTTAATGCAAATAGTCTTGATTTTCATTCCTCGTAAGCCAACTCTTGTTACGCACTTGATGTTACGTCATCTTGATCAGTTACTACATGTCACAACTCCGGAGTTCTGATACTCTCGTCTTAGACACAATTAATCAGGAAGGTCAGACAAGATAAGTAGTTGATATTGCACCATTTATACTGGTAACTCTTTATACATATGTATAAAACAATGATACAACACAATACCATCACACACAGAGTGGTAGTTATCATACTACGGTATTTATATAGACTTATCACGTTTTTGTAAGCACAGTGTGGCTTTTTGTGACATTAATAATGTTATGGTTTCATAATCTAGTCGAACCATTTAAGCGGCATTATATAATACAACAAGGGAATTTCTTCTTCCTAGTCCAAGGCATGTAAGGTCTTATTTATAAGACTACATAGAAGGACTGTTCAGGGGCCAAAAAAGAGTAGGCGGCTGGCCACAGCACTCGGCTATTTCACTCTAGATCTTTCCCTAGATTGTATTTACAAATATTACCAGATTGGAGATTCGAACGCCTTTTATACTTTGATATTCACATGTGGCCAATTAATTTGCAACATTTTCAGCTATAAAGTTATTTAAGTATAAAAATGACCTCACTTACTTTGAGAGTTCCCACGTACAAATTTACAAAACTACTGAAACGTTACGATTGAACATCAACCTTGAAGTACAATCAGAAAAGGGCATATACATGTTGCAAAAATATAAGTTAATTTAACTTTTTTTTCTTGTTTTTAATTAGTCCAATTTCCATTTTTCTGTAGACATCATTGCATAGTATAGCTTGCAAACGAAGCATCTAATTCCCTATTTGCAACAATATGGTGACACGTGTAATAACCATTTTTAGAATATTTGTTAATTATATCAATTGGTATATAGTCATTAAAGATTTGAAAGTTCAATGGTTGTTTTGTTTTTACATTCCTGGCATGAATGTTACAATGGCATTTGGTTTTCATGATATATAACCAAAATATATTGACTGACAAAACTGACGTCAACTATACACTTTTAAAAGATCACTATTAATGAAAAAACCATGACATACTAATGGTTATTACATACAAAATAACTTAAAATATAAAATCAAAATATGTACTGAGAAACAACAGACCATGACGTGTGAGAGACACAAATACAACATTGCATGAAACTGATGACAAAACACAAACTTATATTATCTGATATTAATATCATTAAACAATATATTTGAACGCAATTATTTTTAAATTGAAGCATCTAAAATATTAACACAATTTTACATTACTAGAAACGTTAAATCATTAAATACTGTGGAATAAAGATATATGTGCTGAAATACCAACTTCAATGTAACAATCATATTTGATTTGTATTTTATAGTTTTTGCTCTCGCTAAAAAAAATTTATTATTCCACCCAGTTTTAAAAAATGGAGTATTAAGGTATTACATGTGAGGTAGTGTTTCTACATGAAGGAAATTACACCCTAAAAAAACAATCATATATGAGACATTTATGAAAACTGGAAAACACAACCCTTGGGTACTGTCGAATTTCCTTGTAAACTCATTAAAGTAGTCACTTCTCTTGGAGAAGTATTTATCAAACTTGATCTTAGAAAGATAACAAAACATGTACGCGTACAACTAGGTTTCCAATATTTACCTTGTGTTTCTTTGCTTGTCCGCCATGTTTATATTCGTCTCGTGGGTAATTGAATACTGAAGGTGCGGATAGGGATTTGACCTTATTATTATAAGTTATTACCTTAAATTCTCTGCTCGTATGTTCTCCATTGACAAAGTTGATATTTGGTAAAAAAAATATTTCAAACATAAATATCATAGAAATCAAGTGCTGTCTGACGGTATTGTTTTACTTTACTAGTATTAAAGGTCTTGCATTAAACAAATCTCTCACGGTTAAAAAAGTGTTTGTTGACTACATAAAAAACATGTAATTATTATGCTTCTTAACAATACAAAAGTAAGAGGAGTGTTTATTGTCCATCTTACATTGCGTGTGGACTTTGGTTCTTTTGTCCAGCGCATAACTCGAAAACTTTCAGAGGTATCCACATGAAACTTAATTAGTAAATAGTTAGGATTGAATGGAGGTGAAGTGCACAAGAACCACCTTAACTTTAGCTACCATAATTGTATGGCTGTTACCTTTGTTATTTTTTATACTTTAATGTGATATTCGGTTTTACTCCGTCTGTTACATAAATGATTCCCCGATTTTCTCCTAAATCTTACTAATAATCGGAACAAGCAAAGCCCTACTAGCTAAGTGGTATTCTGGAATGGAGTATTTCAGGCTATTCGTTATGTGTTAGTTTTTTTTCCACGGAAATTTGTCAGTTTTCGAAAGTATTTCACTCATAGCACGGCGGTCATTCAACCTACTCACACTTTTCCTGGTTCACCTGGTTAACCAATTATTAGTTATCATGCTTACGCCATTAAATGACAAAGTGAAAAAAGGACGTCAAAGTAATTTCAAAACAAAACCCCGCGCAAGTTATATAGAAGGTTAATGAATCTAGCCACACGAATCTCGTATTTGTAGTCCATTGAACTTACTACGAGCTAGTCGACCCGTATCGTGATTGCAATCACGATGTTTTTCTATATCAGGTATATCTGCTTAAAAAAAAACTGGACTGAAACGTTCACACACACCATGATTATGTTAGTTTTTATACAACTTAAGGAGCCATAAAGAATATAGAAGCATACATTTACATTGTAAACTAATCATCAAGATGGCATATGCGTAAGTAAGCTACAGATAAAGACCTCACGTAAAAATACGTTATATTAGTTATTGTGCAATCAGTATCGTTAGCAGATTAAGAAACACTTAACCAAAACGCGTTTGGTAATACGGTTTACCTCTAGCACATCTTATTAATTAAAATTTCTTTTTTTTTATAAAATACGCAAAAGAAACACATTGTTAAATGTATGTTCATCCTCTTAAACAAAGAAACATACTTAAAAATTCTGAACTAACACAATATATTTGAATAAAATAACCAAATGTTATATGTTTTATAATAAAGACCAGGTATACCGTTTGTACTTTAGTGCATTCCGTATGTACTGAAATTATATATTATATTACGTAATGCACTTTATTGCATACCGTATGTACTAAAATAATGTATTAAATGATTAACGTGACATGAATCTTAATCCTGATTTGTTTGTTTTGTTATACTGACGATGTACATTGTGTAAGTCATAATTAAACCTATGTTCTGTTCTGTTCATTTTATTACGAAGCTTTTTTCTTGCACACTTAAGATTCAAAAGATTGATCCACATCGGATCAAAGTCATGTAGAAATTGAATGCTTTACTGAGCAAATGTTTGTTTGACATATAGACGCACACAAATATCTAGATTATATAACAAGGATCTTTCGAAATCGGTATTAAAACGAACACTTCTCGCTGCGTGATTAAACACTCCAACTGTCCAGTAATCTTGAGCACTCTTGAAAATAACGTCATTAGTTTCAAAATGTCAATGTATGGTGTTATATTCTTTGCATATAAGAATGTCATACATCAGAATTTTTAAATAATAAAACTAGCCTTATAATAGCATATTTAAATATATATTTTTATCTGGTTATGTAAATGAATAATAAATAAAAGGACAACTTACATCCAAATTCTTATTTTGTATCGAAGTATAATTATTAACGTAGCCATATAATACGTCTCGAATTAAAATGTTAAAAGGTTAATTGCCGTGACGAACTAGTCCCATTGTTCACCTGATCTTGGCATTCTCCTATAACTACTGCAGCAACGAGCGAGACGCTGCGAAGACTACAGGTGAGAGAAGGGACGATCATTTTAGCTCACAATAGCAAAGTGTGATTATGTGTGATCATTCCCTGTAACGACTGCATCAACGAGCGAGACGCTGCAAAGACTACATGTGAGACAAGGACAGATCTTTTTAGCTCACCATAGCACAGCGTTATCATGTGTGATCATTCCCTGTAACCACTGCATCAACGAGCGAGACGCTGTAAAGACTACATGTGAGACAAGGGACGATCATTTTAGCTTACCATAGCACAGTGTAATCATGTGTGATCATTCCCTGTAACTACAGCAGCAACGAGCGAGACGCTGCGAAGACTACATGTGAGACAAGGGACGATCATTTAAGCTCACCATAGCACAGTGTAAATGTGTGATCATTCCCTGTAACTACTGCAGCAACGAGCGAGACGCTGCGAAGACTACATGTGAGACAAGGGACGATCATTTTAGCTCACCATAGCACAGTGTAATCATGTGTGATCATTCCCTGTAACTACTGCAGCGAGAGCGAGACACTGCAAAGACTACAGGTAAGAGAAGGGACGATCATTTTAGCTCACAATAGCAAAGTGTGATTATGTGTGACCATTCCCTGTAACTACTGCAGCAACGAGCGAGACGCTGCGAAGACTACAGGTGGGAGAAGGGACGATCATTTAAGCTCACCATAGCAGCACAGTGTAATCTTTTGTAATCATTCGATAGACAAAGAAAATCTTTCGGGTCAGTTTTTATTTGTTTGACTATTGTGAAACTTTGTGAACATTAATGCAGTTTTGTGTCCAATCCGTATAAAAGTTGATCAAGACATTTTTCTACTGATATCTAAAATAGCGGGATTCTAAAATAGCTCCGGAAACATAAACATAAAAAAGCTGCTCAGAACATTTAAGATCCCCCGGAACGACTAAGGGCCAGCCCTCTTGTTTTATAAAAAGACTTTTATTTATTTATTATAATTTAATACATCAACATTAATTATGCATTAGTGATCAATGTATTAAAAATAGTTTTTTTCTATGTCCACTATTTGTATGCTTGTCCACAATTGATTGCGTTATTTCTTGTAACGTTAAACCCGTACATGTTTATGTCATGAAAGTTGATCTTTGACCAGATCCAGTGAAATATATGCGCCTAGGTTGTTGAGATGGAAATCGGTACTGAACAGTGACTTAGGTAAGTAACCGCTTCTTGTCATTTAATTGTTTTGGGTTCGACCGGTTTATACGAACTTCTCTCAGTGGTACCTCCCTTTGCGTTTACCAGTAGACACTCCATTCATAAGATATGGAAGGATATATTTGTAAATTTAATAAGAATCCTTGTAATGTTCTACAAAATCGTCCTTTTATATGTGGTTTAGAGTAAATAAATGATTATAGAAATTAGAAAATAACAATTTATAATCAGAACAATAAGTGTTGAATCGACCATAATCACGTGATGTGTGTTGGTAGCTGAGTTTGATACAAGCAGTCAAATCTTTGCGCTGAAGTATTGGCATGTAATGCCAATTGTTTTGCGACCATTTACTCATTATACTGTCCGTTTTGTTGAACTACTTCCCTTGCCGAATAAGATTGATGACCTTTTTTTATATACAACTGATCCATTTATTTACGAATCAGCAAAACTATTGGTATTCATTCCTAGCATATTTTATCGGCAACCGAATGGTTCTGGGACCGTTTAGATTTAGGACTAAAGTGTGTCGAGACGGAGTTGAATACATGTTAACACGTAGGCCTATGTGCCATAAAGACATAACAAGTCCAGTTATATATTTGTGTTAACTACTTGTCTTACTGGGAAATAGCTTCAGAACATAATTGTCACTAATCAAACATATTGCATTCTCACAACATAATTTATCTTTAATTGAAAAAAAAACATACAAAATGATCATTATTGCCTGCCCAAGAGCGCTCACCTGAGTTCAATGTACAATCATTGGTTTCCTAGTGTTTGATACAACTTAATTCTAACATTGTCATGATATTGTCAACATAAACATTCTGACAATGGGATTTAATTTAAAATGTGGCTTCTAGAATGGTGACAATGTTTTTCTAAGATATGATGTGGTGACCTAGATTTTAGACACGCATGGTCAAGATTCAAACTACGCCTATATATTGTCAAAATACAAATGCTGGCAAAGTTTCATAAAAATTTTGTCGTAAATTTGGCCTTTATAGTGGTAACTACGTTCTTAAAATTTGACATGAAGACCTAGTTTTTGGACGCACGTAACTCAAACTCGACCTAAATATTGTCAAGATAAGTATACTGTTCGAACAAAATTCGAATAAGACCTCAATATTGTGAAGAAAAGTTAATTTGAAGCTTACAAGGGCAGTTTTAAACAAGTATCTCACACAAGTTTCAAACAGTGATCTTTTTAGATGATTGTCACAATTTGATCAGAGAAAGAAAACAGTTGTGAGTTGTTAATTAATTCTGACCAAGTTGCATCAACATAGGATGAAAAACTAACAACGAGCTTAAAGTTGACGACACACGACGAACGACGCATGACGACAAAATCAAAAATCAAACAATAAAATAAAATATGTTCAACATTTCTGACAAACTTCGGAGAAACAGGTCCGATGACACAGAATTACCAACGTGGGTGGGAGCATTTGTCAACTAAACACATTCCACACCCTGATCTTCAGTGTGATCGCAGTTGTGGTTACTGGTGTAGCTACATTGGGTCAATGTGATCTCGGAGCCCGTGCACTCGACGTCATCCATATGTATTGGACCCGCGCCCATCCCGAAATATGCATTGTGCCTAAGCTCTCCGTTACTTCCACTTTTGAAGTATGAGAATATGAAATAAAATAAAAGGCTATATGCGTGTAATTTTAATTCTTAAAGAACTGCTAATAAAAGGGCTTAGGATGTATTCCTTTTTTTTAAAAATAATTCTTGTATTTATAATGATACTTAAGAATATAAACAACGTACATTTTATACTTATTACACTATTGCATGTATATTACTGTGGCTTATAAATGGTTAAACTGTGCACAAAAGTCGGACTCGGAATGTTACCTGTAACCAAACATTCTGCAAGTTACGTCTAGATTAAGTTGATTCGCCCCATAGTCATAGTAGCTATAGTCAATCCATAAGTCGTCACACACCGTTCCCCATGTGCCCCCGATGTTGACCTCGATACGCCCATTTTTAGGGTGACACACCCCCGCCCCGCCCCCGTCACACAGACGCCACGACGTCCCATCAGGCTTGGTGACCGCGTTGGTACAGGCGCCAATGCATTCAATGGCTGTGTAGCGAAATGGATATTATAAGTTATTGTTGTAAGGGATAAGTAAATTTAAAGGTATTATTTTATTCAAAATAAAAACAAAAATACATTTATTATACGATGAGCATGCCATCTCTCACGAGTTACTTGTTATAGAAAACGATAGGCATGTACTAAAACCTCCTATTATATATGTAAACTAACTATACTTTGTGCACATGTTGCGTTCCCACTCCATTGCCCCATTCCGTTACAAGTATACGCCATATTGCTTCCCTGGGCAGGAGAATAGTTGTTGTCGCACATATATGTCACCACAGAGCCGACAGTAAGCGGGTCGGTTACGTTCGGATGTTGAGCGTTGGCAACAGCGGGAAGATTGGATACCGGGCATACTGTAAGTAAAACACAACAACGTGTGTCCATATCTCGTATCTCCTTTAAATCAAAGAACATACTTAAAATCAAACAAGAATAACGAAAATTACGAGAATTGTAATCACCCAGAATAAAAATAAAATAAACAAAAATAAACCCAGATCAGAGCCATATTGGCGAGTCCCATTATTCAAGTCTTTAATTGATTCCTGCATACGTGAAAACATAAATCAATTTCTATCAAACAATATCTACTGAATGCGTGTATGTTGAGTCTTTAAAAGAAGAAACATATTGTTTTACCAAATTACAAACATTTCACATAATTACAATTCTCATGCTGTATCAACCTCTTTGGAAGTAAAGTTATACATAATATACTGACGTACAAAAGTACACTAAACATTAACAAAACAACATATTCCTATATTTGATAATGAAATTATCCCAGGACGCCCTTTCTTTACATTTCAAAACACTTACTTTTACTTATAATGTTATATTGCCATGCACATCACATAATACTGTTTCTTCAATTTCTTATTTAAGATTTTGTCTGACAACGTTCAATTAATGACCCTCTCGCCGTGTCTTTAACGGAACAAGTTAACAGTTTTGCAAAATGACATTTTTTTTCTTCACAATGAAGTCCCCTTAACTTACATGTTGCAGGTTTCTCAAAGTGCAGCGTGTCTTCGGTCTGAAACATAACATGTTCGTCATATGAGCCGGTATAAGATTAGAGGAGACAGAAATAACATTCTGGCAATGTAATCAACACTCATACTGATTAATAAACATAACAATGGTGGTACATAACCATGGAGGTTACAGCGAAATATATCTGCAATTTCTTAATAATGACGTGCTAAACATGATAGAAACAATACTAGGTTTACATACTTATTATTATGTATGTTAGTTTTTTTAACAACCTGAACTCTTCTTTATTTGAGAAACCTTTAATACATTTTTATAAATATATGCACACTATTAACAAGCGAAACTGTATTTCATTGCCCTAAAACGTGCTGCATGAATATTTGGTGAAACATGCAAAAGTCGTTTCATTTGACAATTCAACGCTTGTTAGAAAATTGTGAAGTCCAATTATTCCCAGCGGTTAACATTTTGTAGACAAAAATGTCCAGCTCAATACAAGATCTGTTATGACAAATCAACTTAACTTTCTCATTTTATAGATAAAAACAATAACTATAGAATGAACAATATCCACCTTTTTTATTTATAAAAACATGAATATATTACATAATAATTTTTCTTACGTGAAACTAACGCAAACGCAGAAAGCGTAAACATATTTACTTTTTTCCCCCTTTTTTCAGTTTTTGCATTCCACACAGACGCCTTTTTTGTAAAAGAATACAAAACATTCTGAATATAATCGATGAACTAGGCTAAGTGAATATGAAGGTATATTTACCGTCTCCTCCGCGTACACCACTTGTTCCCAGGATGTGCAGTTCAACGTTCTGTTCGCGTGCTTCAGCTGGTTCAGGCGACACCAGGACGCCGTCTGGCGCCAAAAGAACGCCACGCACGTAGGTCCAGCGTCCACGCATTTCATCTGGCATTTCTCTTTGCTCGAAACCTTAAATTTAGAGAGTAATTAAGCAGAACAAAGTTAAGGTTGCAGGTTGTAATGATTAGAATGATTTCGATCGGAAGATCATAAGTTCTGTTCCTGAGAGGAGAATGTACACAGAGAAATCAGATAAAATAAACACCCGCGCACATATGGTATTGATGTATATAACTAGTTAAATACGTATATAAAGTATATATGCATTGCATCTGATTGTTGTTTGGTATTTAATTGTTCTTTGATTTTGTAATAGTTTTCTTTGTAAAAAGGAACCCCTTTACCGAAATCAAAGTAAATATAAATTGGCGGGCACAAAGTGTGACAAAGGTAGTACACGTTTAAAACATTAGTGGTGATCATTACTAATAAATATTATATTAGATCAAAACATCTTAAAATTATTATTGTATTAAAACAACACTAACTTTGAACTTACTATTATTAAGTCAGGAGTACATGGTTTGTTATGATTTTAGGAAACAAATTGGCTTCAAACGACAAAACGATCATTTTTTCTGTCTAGCCCTGACACACATACAAGTAAAGCAATGAACAATTGCACCTACCGTGTAATAATCCCAGCCGGACACCGGTGACCCATAAAGCTGATCCCAGCACGCCGTCTCGTACCTGAACTTCCGGGATATCACGGTCCTTGTCGTCATCTGGCCGACGACGCCGGCGACGCAAACGAACAAAAGAACTGGCACTGTACTCAGAGCGTTAACCATCTCTAGAAGGCGAAAGAAACTGCGATCGTTGCTGCTATATACTGGTTGCTCAAAGACATATCTTCATTTACATACCCATGTACAGTGGCGCTTATGCGAAACGTCCACCATCTAAACTGTGAAAAACAATAAGCAATACGCTGGTAAATAACATGAATAATCAGTCATAGAACATTAAGGCATTTGTGCAAAATACAAAACAAACACTAGATAATGGTCAGCAGCTAATTATCGTGATTAAAACCATACATTCCAAATAGATTGCCTTATATGTGTCGTGTTCTGAGGAAACTGGGCATAATGCTTGTGCGTAAATTGTTGTCTCAGATTAGCCTGTGCAGTCCGCACAGGCTAATCAGGGACGACAATTTCTGTTTTAATGGAATATTTCGTTTAAATGATGTCTCTTCTTAGCGAAAATCCAGTTTAGGCGGAAAGTGTCGTCCCGGATTAGCCTGTGCGGACTGCACAGGCTAATCTGGGATGACACTTTACGCACATGCATTTTGTCCAGTTTTCTCAGAACGGGACACATATTAGCATGAATTTACCTTTGGAGGTTGTCACATGAGCGACTACCGGTTGTTGTCAATGGAAACGGATTGTTCAATTTTTGATAACTGAGAATGAAGCGTGAAACTGGTGTATATGCTTAGCGCTTCTTTAACAAATACAGCAATTTCAATCTTCATTCTCGAATCCTTTAGCATATAATTTTTATGAATAATAAAGACAGTAAAATACCATGTGCAGATGAAAAAAGCCACTGAAAAAAATAAGAATATATTAACTGATAAACTTCGGATTATATGCGATTCACTTACGGTTACATTATACAAGTACAGTGAAATTTATTGTACATAGAGCATAGCAAACAATTACACACCAGCTAATCTATCAGGAGAGAAATTCTCATTCTTATCTACTACTTTGACTCAACACCAACTATAACAAAACTATCATTAAAACTGGGATCACCGCTTTGGAACAGTCAGCGCAATACACCGAGAGGTTTACCGGCTTAAGAACAAGCCAAACCTTAGTCTTAGTCCAGAATTGGCGCGTGAATCGATTACTTCTAAGATAATGTAAGTAATTACGTATCGTAAGTATCAGATTCTATTAAAATGATTAGGGGATATGTTTTAGAGATACTAGTATACAATCAAACATGAAACAACTAAAAAAGATTAAATTATCAAGTTGTCGATGTATTTATTACAAATTGTCAAACAAACTAGGTTTAAGAAAGAAATCTTAAATATGTGCCAGTATAATAGATTGACCATTGGCTAAAATAGCATCTGTCAATATTAGTGGATTAAAAAAATTGAACATTACATTGAATGTGTTGGTGCTCCTCCCATTGTTAGCGGGAGTCCAGCGGCGATCTGAACTAGGTGTAGCTCATACAACATTTGCCTGTATCAAAGAAACTATAGCTTGTGTATGGCGTTTTTTTATGGTATCTAAGTATGTTTCTAATTGTCAAACAATTCACCCATGAGGTAGTATACATTATTTAGTAATTACAAACAAAGACGATACGTTTCGCCGCTTATTATTATTTCAGATGTTGTATTCTCAATATGCCAACCTCTTAGGTATTAACCTATCTTAAACAAGGTTTAAGTACGTTTCTTGGTTCGATTGTATTCTAGTACGCGTTGTTGGACTATTGTTTGTATAGATCAAAAAATTTGGCGACAAGTTTAAATTAAATCGATCTTAAATTCGGTTCTAGTACACATATTTGTAAAAATGCAACAAGGCTGTAAGTGTTTGCTATATACTGCCTTAAATGTAAGGCATATTAAACTGTATCCAGTGCAAAACAAAACTTATAAACAATTACTGAATGAACTCGTGCACCTTAAGTGAAGATACTGATTCTATTTTTGTTGTTTGTCCAAGTCACAATTTCGTGACGTTTTATCGAACGGTTCAGGGTTGTGCCCAAATGAAGCGTGTTCTGAGAAAACTTAGCAAAATGCTTGTGCGTAAATTGTCATCCCAGATTAGCCTGTGCAGTCCGCACAGGCTAATCAGGGACGACAATTTCCGCTTTTATTGCATTTTTGGTTAAAATGATGTCTCTTCTAAGCAAACATCTAGTTTAGGCGGAAAGTGTCGTCCCGGATTAGCCTGTGCGGACTGCACAGGCTAATCTGGGATGACACTTTACGCACAAGCATTTCGCCCAGTTTTCTCAGAACACGCCACAAATGATCATCGCTGCTGACAACCTGTTTTCTGGCGACGTCCGTCAAAAAGGCGAACCTGAGTCTTTAAGTTCCAAGAATAAAGCACTGTAAATGTTGTATCTCGGTTAAATATGGCAACAAATAGAAGAGAAAGTATGTTAGGGTTTAAACATGACAACAAATCGAAGAAAAAGTATGTTAGGGTTTAAAAATGACAACAAATAGAAGAGAAAGTATGTTAGGGTTTAAAAATGACAACAAATAAAAGAGAAAGTATGTTAGGGTTTAGTTATGGAATGTAGTTTTCTCGAATTTTCCTTTTTCTCAAGGGACCAATATTTGATAGTTGTTTATCTATACAAATATGTGTCGGTTAGTTTACCATTTAGATGGCGTTATTTTCGATCTAAATGTTTATATAATGAATATGTTTGAAGGAGAACTTTGTCTTCATTATGAATCAATATTGATTTAAATTTAACTTTTCTTTGTCAAAACGTCTAGCTAATATGTGTCAACAGAACTACAAATACCCCGCTTTTGATCATACCGGTTGACTTTGTATCGATTCCGGTAAATCTTTTGTAATTAAAGTATGTTGAATAAACAATTAAAGGCCTTATTATTTTTTTTGAAGGGAACGAAGTGAGATAAAGGTTTTAAACAAGTATTGTTATACGAGCTTTGCGCAGTGTATCTCGTGTTTTCACTAAGAACTGCTAAGCGGCGTAGAATTATATCCATTTTGTAAAACATATTTACGCCACGTTCAGCAAAATATTTATTGAAATGGACCTTTATCCATTTCAAATCATCTTCATTTAACAATAGTCTTTAATGTGTCTACATTTCCTACGAATCGGATGTAGTTTAACTTACTATTTTGTTTTACAACATTTTCAAAATACTATTTAGTTCTATACAACGATAGACATGTTATTATTCACCATGTTACATGGTTACAAAAGCTTAACAAATTCGTTTAAAGTATATCCGGAACTGAGAATTGTGAAACTAGAACAACTTTGATCAAATTTGATTCATGATTTATACGGAAATACTTAACTTTATAAACGCGAGCTTACAAACGGAGATACCTTGTGTCAGATTGTCATGCGCGTTATCACGAGATTGCCTGATAAGTGATTTGTTTTCACAAACAGAGGAATACTGTAATTATGTTTTATGACATGTACTGCTGTTTTGCCAAAATACGTTTCTTTTATTGACACCGTTTATTTGTGTATAATGGTTCAATCAAGGCTTAAAATAGAATATTAAGATTTGGTGAGTTTGTTTTTATTTAAATAATACTTTATTCCAATTATGATTTTTGCTAAGTATTTTTATCGGTCTCGTCTCGGTGTCTTCGAAATTGTGAGGTTCGACGGTATAATTATAACATGTGTTTTTTTTTTCAATAATATTAGAAATGTTCGCACTTTGAAATACCGTTCTTTATTTGTAAATAAACACATGCAGCTCGTTATATATGTGTTTTATTAAGCAACCCTGATACATTCCTACGCATCAAAGCTACAACCCGTTGTTCACTGGCCAATAAACCACAATAAATTATTTCTGAAATATATGGCTGGAAAAAATAGAACATTTCAGTTTAGAATAAGCATTTTAAACGTGTGTTTTTTCTTGCACGGCAGCATTTGAAACCCGGCTAAGAGCTCTCTCGTTTGGATACAAAGAAATAGGGTATGATCAATAGCGGGATATTTAATGCTTTATTGACACATATCGACTCCGCGTTTTGATAAAGAACTGTTAAATTATGTTAATCAATATGTAATCATTATAAAGGGAAACTTCTTTTTCAAACATGATACTGATATAAATATAAAGATCGAAAACATGAGCCATCTCGATGATAGGCTGACAGACACATATTAATAAGAATATATAGCCCTTGACGAAACTTCGAGAAAGCCGCAAATTCGAAAAAAAATACATTTCGTAACTTAACCCTTAAGTACTTTCTCTTTGTTTTGTTGCGATGTTAAACCTAGGTACAGAATACAAGGTGCTTCACCCTAGGAACTTAAAGACTCAGGCTAGCCTCTTGGAAGCGACGTCGCATGAATCTTGCATTGTCTCCAGTAACCTAGTTAACACGTTGTCTGCAGCGTTGACATTTGGAAACAACCTTGATCCGCTTGACGAAACGTCATGACATCGCCACATGGAAACCCAAAAGAGAATCATCTTGACCCCAGGTGCACGAGTTAATTCAGTTATTATTTATGACGTTTAAATTGCACTGGGTACAGTTAACATGCCTAATAATTAACGCGGAAACTACCGAACAAAAATAGCATTGATGCATATAAAACGTAAACGTGCGTACATCAAATCCAGTTTTTGTTTTTAATATAAACTGATCGTATTGAGTTTGGCCTATACTTACAATATCCATACAATACGTAACAAAGCAAATCGAACCTGAGTAGTTTACTTAAAAACGTGTTTAAGAAAAGTAAATACCCAAAAGGTGGGCATACTGAGAACGAACAAAAAATGTTTGCAAAGCATTATGTGGAAAAGTTGGGCTTTAGTCTACATTTGACGTAATATAAAAAGCACCCCGCGCCGAATAGTGTCGTCGTCGTTCGTAACTAATAAATAATGCATACTACCTCATACTACCTCAATATTGGAGTGTGTGGCAGATAAAACAGAAAATAGATACCGCAAATATTTTCCTTGGTACAGGCATATGTTGTATTTGCGACCCCTATTTCAGATCGTCTCTGGACTACCACTAACGATGGACATCTATTGAAAGAGTACCACACATATTCATTGTTGTGTTCAATTTGTTGTCTTAAGTAGCTTTGACATGCGTTATTATAGGCACTGTTTAATCTAGTTTACTGAAACGTATTGATTATCTTTCTTACCTCTAGTTTGTTTGACAATGTTCTGTAGATGCATCGCTTACTTGATAGTTAAATATCTTTTGTAGTTGGATCATGTTTCTGTGTGTATTAAAAGCTTTAAAAACTTTCCCGTTATCGTTTTACTAGATTCCAATACCAACAACACTTAAACATCATTATTATGTGAGGCAAGCTTTGACATTCATCTTACCATGTTCTGTCTGCATAGGTACATTTGATTGAGATCGTTTTAGACGCGCGTTTGGTTTGTTGTCAATGCTGGGGAATGAGTAAGGGTTAGCTTGCCCTGAAACCGATTTNCGTCTTCAATGTATAATTTGTCTTGCCTATTTTGCGTTATTGTAACATATTTTTATCAATATATCACAATTAAACACATATAAAAATCGTGCATACTAACTTTAATTTATGTGCGCCACGCTTTGGAATTCATCTTTCCATTTTTTTTTTCTGTCTGCATTGGTACATTTGATTGAGATCGTTTTAGACGCGCGTTTGGTTTGTGATCAATTCTGGGGAATGAGTAAGGGTTAGCTTGCCCTGAAACCGATTTAAACCCAACATGCTTTGTCAGACTGTTCCAAGGCGGTGATCCCAGTTTTAATCATGGTATGTTTATAGTTGGAGTTCAACCAAAGAAGTAGTTTAAAACAAGAATGTTTCTTTTGATTGAGTTTCAGGAGTATAATTTATTACTGAATTATATGTACAGTAAATCTAATTGTTCTTGTATAAAGTAACCGTTAGTGAATCGCAAATAAGTTTATCAGTTGCTGTCTCCAGATGCAATGGCTTTTATTTTCTCATCTGCGCAAAGTATTTTGCTGTCCTTATTATTCATTACAATTATGAGTTAATTGACTCGAGGATGGCGCTTGAAACTGCTGTATTTGGTACAGAAGCGCTAAGCAGATCCAACAGTTTCGTGCTTCATTCTCAGTTATCCAAGCACGAAAAACGCGTTTCCTTTGAGGACAACCGGTTTTGTTTCGTATTTCACATACCTCCATGTTCTATGACTGATTATTTGTGTTATTAACCAGCTTATTGCTTAATGTTTTTCACAGTTTTGATGGTGAACGTTTCGCAAGAGCGCCACTGTAGATGGTCATAAAATAAAGAGTTGTATGTCGCTAAACAACCAGTATAGGGCCACAACGCTCGAAGTTTGTTAGGCAGTCTAGAGATGGCCAACGCGCCGAATACAGTGTTCGTTCTTTTGTTCGTCTGCGTCGCCGAAGTCGTCGGCCAGATGACGAAAAGGACCGTGATACCCCGGAAGTTCAGGTACGAGACGGCGTGTTGGGATCAGCTTTATGGATCACCGGTATCCGGCTGGGATTATTACACGGTATGTACACTTGTTCATGGGCACATCGCNTTTAGGGCAATGAAATGCAATTGCGCTTGTAACTATTGTGCATATATTTATAAAAATGTATTAAAGGTTTCTAAAATAAAGTAGAGTTCAGGTAGTTTAAAATAACTAACATACTCAATATATAAGTATGTAAATCTAGTATTATTTCTATCATGTTCAACACGTCATTATTAAGAAATGACAGGCATATTTCGCTATAACCACCATAGTTTTGCTTATTAATATGTTTATCGTTTATGAATTTGTCTGAAAGTTATTTCTGTCTCCTCTTTTCATACGGCTCCTATGGCGATCATGATTGTGTTTCAGACCGAAGACTCGCTGCACTTTGCAAAACCTCCAACAAGTAAGTTAAGTGAATTTCTTAGTTTAAAACAAATGTCAATTTGCCAAACTGTTAACTTATTCCTTTAAGACACGGCGAGATGGTCCTTTATTGAAGGATGTCAGAAAAATCTTAAATTAAGAAATTAAGAAACAGTATTATATGATATAAATGGCAATATAACATTAAAGTAAGAGTAAGTATTTTGAAAAGGCTTCATGGGATAAGTATATTATAAAATGTAAGAATATATTGTTTGTTCAGTGTTTTGTGTACATTGCGGACGTGAGTATATTATGTATAACTGTACCCCCAAAGAGATTGAAACAACGTATTGTCAACAAGAAAATGGTAAAGTCCGCCGACCACCACATCATTCAGTTTATGTGTAATGTTTGTAAAGTGGTAAAACAAATATGTTTCTACTTTTAAAGATTCCACATACAATCATTCAGTAGATATTGTTTGATAGAAATTGTTTTCGGTTTTCACGTTTGGAGGAATCAATAAAAGACTTGAATAAGGGGACTCGCCAATATAGCTCGAATTTGATTCCTTTCTTTTTAAATCATTGTTAGTCTTGAGACTATAAATTCTCGTAATTTCGGTTATTCTTGTTCTTTAAGTATATTCGTTGATTTAAAAGAAATACGAGTTATGAACATGATGTCGTGTTTTCCTTTCAGTATGTCCGGTATCCAATCTTCCCGCTGTTGCCAACGCTCAACATCCGGCTGTAACTGATCCGCTTACTGTCGGCGCTGTGGTGACCTATTTTTGCGACAACAACTATTCTCCTGCCCCTGGGAGCAATATGATGTATACTTGTAACGGAATGGGGCAATGGAGTGGGAACGCAACTTGTTCACAAAGTAAACATAATTGCCCGTTATTTGACATAAATAATATGATGTTTTAGTACATCATCATCATCATCATTCCCTTGACCGGATTGGCCGTTGGAGGAAAATGAGGGACGACGATACATACATCCTCCTCCAGTCAGGTCTGTTGAGAGTAATTCATCCATTGGAAGGGGTGTCCATTCGTTTACATTGTCCTTCCAGCTTTTCCTCGGACGGCCTCGACGTCGACCTCCCTCTAGCTTGCCCTGGAGAACAGTCTTGCACAGAGAGTCGTGCCTGGTTACGTGCCCAAACCAAGCCAGGTTTCGTCGTTTGACGGTCGCCAGTAGTGGCTCTTGTGGACCAACAAGTGTTGCAGTCATGTTCCCGACGTACTCGTTGGTCTTGTGCTCCGTATATGATATGCGGAGCAGTCTTCGCGTTAAGCGTCCAGGTCTTGTAGCCGTAGGGAAGGATGGAGATTACGAGGGCCTTGTAGAGCCCGTACTTGGTGGGGAAGCTGATGGAACTGCTTGTCCACAACCTACTCAGACTGGTCATCGCTGCGGTCGCCATGACAATTCTTATTCGGACATGGTTGCGCCCAAGTACTTGAAGCTGGTCAATTAGTTTAGCTTCTCGCTCTTTATGGTGATCTCTGCATTGGTGTTGGTCGTCCTGTTCACGATGATCTTCGAATTTTCCGTGCTGATCTCCATCCCGTATGCTCCTGCTCCTTCATAAAATATGTTGGTGAGATCTTGAAGTTCACTGCTGGTGTCACCTATGAGGTCAATTCCATCAGCGAATCTCAAGTTGGAGATGCGTCTTCTACAGATGGAGATAGAGGTGTGGTGGTCATGGAGAGTCTCCTGCATTATCTTTTCAATAAAAAGGTTGAACATAACGGGAGAGCGCAGACATCCCTGACGGACACCCACTGATGTACTGAAGAAGTCCTGACGGACACCCACTGATGTACTGAAGAAGTCCTGACGGAAGCCCACTGATGTCCTTAAGAAGTCCCCCTGCTGGTTTAGTACCCGCCTCTCGTTTTCAATAACAAGTGCACATTGCATTCAACAATCACGTGAGAGATTCTGCGATTTCATTCCGTTTGATCCTCCATTAACTTAATGCCACATTGTCTTCGTCTTTGTTTTACTTCTTGTTTTATCCTTTCCATATTCATTATCACTCTAAATATAAGACTGTATATGCGGCTTTTCTCCCTAAAAACATTTAGGTCAAGGCATAATTATCGGTAGTCTTAGAAATGAGGCAGATATATTAAGAAAGATATTTTGATACCAATATGTAGTACCTTTTAAAATCAAATAGCAGCAAAAACCTCAAAATACGTATTATTATAGAATTAAAATTGAGTCTACAAGCAGAAATTGCAAGTCCCGCCGTTATTTTCTTCTAATCCTCATCTGAAATAATAAAAAAAAATATAACAGAAACGTGTTATTATTATGAAAAGTCTTCACCGTCGGACATGCAGACGGATATATGTACATGTTTATATGTATTTTGTATCGTATGATAGTAAAAAACATAATTTTTTTAGCAACAAAAAAAAAACGCTTTAGAATTTGACAATCTTAATTTCATATGTGGGACAATTGATTTACTTTCCTATTAAACTTGGATCACATAGGAAGAATGTATGATGTTGGAAGTAGAAATAATGACAATGGTGTTATTCAACCGATAACGTTTATTCGTCTCATTGGTGGGGATGAAGTTGTTGACAAATAGTAGCAGAATAAGTGGTGATGAAAATCTAACTGCAACGTAAACAAACAATCCAATATCGGTCCGTTATTGAAGTTTGTCGGAAAACTGATGAAGCGATTATTTGAATAAGCACACACTGTGTTGAAACATATATCCTTAAAATATTACAAATATCCAATTTATTACTTAAAATGTTGTTAATTTGTATACGGTTATTCATTTAAAGGCGAATATAAACTATTCTTTGAAAAGAGGCCTGTTTTCACAATATTTGTATACAATAATTGTGCAATGTATTAACTATTTTACAGACCCGTGTATGATTCGTGGTGCCGGAAGACTCTATGGAAATAATCCAGTCGGCGATGGTCTCAATCGTTTCAACATGACTGAGCAGGATGAGAGTTTGATCATCACCGGAGTCACACTGTACTGTGGTGAGCACCTCATGGCCATACAGATGCAGTACAACAATACATGGGGAGAACAGTACGGCGAATGCTGCGTGTACCCTGTCACCCACGTTGATACTTTCGAGTTCGATGCGACGGAGTGGTTGAATGGGGCCGATGTAAGCGTCATTGATGGGTTTCCTTGGGCACTCACACTGCATACCAATAAACGACAACTACCTACGTGTGGCTTCCCCAGTGTCGAACCGAATTGCGAGAGAGGCGAAAGGCTGTTGGGTATTGCTGTCTATTCCGGATGCTGGTTGGACAGGCTTCAGTTTTACTGGTCTGAGTGATTCCCTAAATATTTTCTGGATAGTTATATAATGTATTTAAGAGTACATGATTCGTACGCTCGTATTCTATTGATATTGAAATGTTACATTTATCTTTGATTATAGTTCATTATTCAAACTAGGAACAAAATAAAAACGAGCAAATAGTTACAATTATAAAGATTTAAGGACTTACGCGGCATTCTTTGTATTATTAATTTCTTGTTACCCATTGAACATAATAATTGCTAATATAAAAATGAAATAAAAATCCATGGTCACCAGTGTTGTTAGTTTTATTGGGCCTTTTATTTCGGTGTAACTCACAAATATGACATAAAGGAAACAATTGAGCACAAAAGTGACAAAAGTGAGAAAAATATTGAAAATTGTATATATTAGTAAACACAGTTATAACTATGGTAAACAATTAATTTTATCTCATTAAACTTCAAATCTATATCAACGAGTTATACGTTTTGTGGCAAATTGAGAACAAAACAACATAAGTTTTCAATGTCAAAAACAATCTAGAGTTCATATAAAATATTATTGGCTTATTAGTTACCTTCCCGCACATAGATTCCATCCACACTTTCCAAATGGTTCATGGGATATCACAAAATTAGCAAAAAAGAGCAAAAACCTAGTATATGTGCCATTGCTCTCTTGACTGTTAGATGCGTAAATCTGTTTGAAAACCCCAAATATACAAATACATTGAAGGCTGCTGTTTCCCCATTCCCGAATGCGGACCTTATCAAGCTCTCGAATGCTTCACGTGATTGCATGTCGTGTCTTTGTAGTTCAACTTGTCACAAAAATAGAAACAAAATATTTGACACAATTTTGGTTCACTTATTAAGATAACAAAGCAAACATCAGCTTAAACATGGCTTATAGTACATCAATGCTTTTTAATGAATTGCTAAAAACAGTTAACCAAAATGTTCTTATCTAATTAAATTGGTAAACGAGAAAAAAATGCGAACAAGAATCATTAATATTTGCATATATCTATTTGTACGTGCAGCATGATGCAACCACACCCGCACGTAGTCAAGAAGTATCGGAGCGTTCGCGGAAAAATGATTTTACTTCATCTAATATTATATTTAGTCAATAATCTCAAACAACATGAAAATGGATATCTTTAGCCGTTGTTTGAGAAATTAAAATTATAAAAGTGTTGCGATTGAGTATTAAGTATAACATTAAATGTACCTTACTATTTGAAATAGAATATAATATATGTGTGTTTTAGTACATGCCTTTCGTTTTCTACAACAACTACAACTTCCATTCAACAATCATGTGAGATATTCTGCGATTTCATTCTTTGTTTTCCTTCATTAACTTAAGGCAACATCGTCATCTTTTTTCTTCTTGGTTTATCCTTTGCAAT
>VMBQ01000442.1:0-22050 GCA_007657795.1 Dreissena rostriformis
CAATATCTCGTTTTACGGTCAGCTGATTTGGCTACTATTCAATAATCTTCGCACACCAGAAATGAAACACTTATGTATAGTATGTGTTCATATTCACTGCATTATGACTGACGATCACTGTAGCTTCTCATTCGATCTGTACGCAATTTGTATTTTATCTGTTTAAACGCACTGCATTATGACTGGTGATCACTTTTATTATAATAATTAACACGCTGCAAATATAGCTTCACATTTCATCTGTTTGCAGTTTGCCGTGTGATTAATTGCTGTTTTGTCTATACTATAGAATCTTCTTACGCTGTACGTCATAACAAGTATGTGCGCTTGCTGGAACATTGTCTTCTTACGATTTAAGTTTATTTAAAGACGTCAAGACCTTCTTATCTTTATATCAATATTTACACATGCTTGACATGTAGGTACCTGTCTGATAGACCTGTTCATGTAAACCAATTTCCCGCTTTGCTTCTCACAACTTTCTGAAACATTTACTCACTGTATATATACCTCATCAATCATCGACGCAGTTTCATGCCTGTTGATTTTCACAAATGTGTATCGCTGATTTTTTTTAATAATATGTAATATATTACGCAGACTCCATAGTTCTGCTCCACTTTTTTAAGAATCCACGCAATCGTCGGAATTTCCCAAAGTCGTCAGAAATTTTATAATGTGTTATTGATATAGATTGTCAGAGAATGATTAATATTTTAACATTAAATATTGTTAAGCATTTTTATGTTCCGTCCTTCAGACGACGTAGGAATAATTTAGAATCACACAATTACTGCAATTTTTAGTAAATGTACATTCGTCTTAGAAAATACATAACTGTTTTAAAAAAATACAATTGCTTGAACAAGTAAATCACTCCAACGAGGCAGAATACTCATTGAAGTTACACTAACTATACATTATCGTTTAACGCTTTAAAATCATCTAAAATGTAATATTTTATCTACTTATGAACTCCTTAGCACTCTGCGTTTATTGACAGATATTTATTTTTTAGTAACTGCGACACAATTTATAAAGTTCGTTAACCGAGCATACATTAACTCTCACAATAGCATTATCGAATGCATTTTTTTTCAATGGTCAGTAATGTAATCTGCAAGATTCCGCCCCCTTTGCATTATTCGTATTGCAATCCTTATACTCCCAAAAGTCTCGTTGATTTAACGATGTTATTGAAAGTTTTCCATAGAAAGGGTTATATTAACGCTCTTATGGTGTTATGTTGCTTGTATCCGTTCAATCAATGTTCAATGACGTTCCTTTGCAATGGTTTTAACAGAATTAAAACGTGATCGAATACTTCGTCCGTTTCAAGTTGCATACACGATGCCCAACTTTAAAAAGAATTCACAGTAAGGAAAAACGCTAATTAATATTTTTCAGCCTGAACACTAACCGCTTTTCAAATTTGTCATACAAGTTTTCACCAAAAACAATTTAATTCCCATTCCAGCAACATCACAGTATGCATTGTATACAATTTTTCATTCATATTAAATACAAGCCTGTTCACTTAATCGTCTCATAGGTACGTACTTTCCAGAAAATCTAATTTAATTTTACTTCGCCTAGTTTTTAATATCGTTTCGCCGTCAACAGAGCGCGCTGCCTGACTGATACCGATCAATTGGCCCGCATCGTTCGAGTCAATAAGACCGCCGCTTATTACCAACGCTGCCCTTGTGTGCTTTATGTTGTCCAAAAGCATCTTAAAAGAGAAATCGCAACATTTCTTAAGTTACTGTAGCAGCTGAAACAACAATTATGGTATTTAGAAATTATTGTATTACCGCCGCAGACATGTACATTATTTGGAGAAAACGGTCGACGGCGTAAGTCGAAGTTAGGAAACAAAATGTGTAATTATTCGCAGCTGCATAAGAATAACAGATGCATGAAAAAGTACCCCCTCCTCCCAAAAAATAAATAAATAAACATGTATTAATAAATAAAATAAAGTAATACATAAATACAAATAAATAAATACATACACAAATAAATAAATACATATGAAAATATTCTTTTTTTGTATTGTACTCTGACATGATAAACACAGTTTATATTGAGCATTCGTAATATTAAGTACAATGCGAATAAGGTATTACCATTTTATTCATAGTATTACTTTGGTTAATGCCGACAGTAATATAACTAATTTCAAGAAGTCCATTACTAACGAGCCTCGCTCTGCGAAAAGGGGTTTTAATGCAGGTGCGTGAAGTGTCGTCCCAGATTAGCCTATGCAGTCCGACAGGCTAATCAGGGACGACTATATCATTTTGTATTTTATTTTTCGTTTAAAGAAAGACTCTTATTGACGAAAAAATCCTGTTTAGGCGGAAAGTGTCGTCCCTGACTTTCCTGTTCGGACTGCTCAAGCTAATATGGGACGACACTCTACGCCCATGCATTAAAACCCCTTTTCTCAGAGGGAGGCTCATAAGTTAACGGGTAATTGCTCTTAATAGTCTAATACAGCACATTGAAATCCACTAAACATTTAACACATCGGCATTACCGAACCAAATAAAAGAAATATGCTGCGAAAAACGATGATCAAACAAAGTAATAAATCAACAACCATTCCGTTGATCATCAATTAGAACGAATGACAGCCCGATAATTAAAAAATAATTTATTGTAAGAAATGCTATACAAAACACTTCGGTGTATTCCCAGATGTAATTATAAAATGTATCGACGGCGCTACTTAACAATCTACTGATTTTAAACGCACATTTAACACGAACTGATATAGAGAATAAAAGTGCCCTTTTGTTGTGTAATATGTCAGGTGAGGCCTAACTAATGTTTTATTCGTGCCGAGTCTGATATATATATATATATATATATATATCAATTACAGCCGCGTCTTCGCGCTTCATTACACCCCTAATTAACAGCTAAGATAAACACGTGTATGAATTATTCACGACACAAATAGCAACGATATATAATTTGCCTATCATCATATCACCACTGTTTTTGAACCGCGATATGAATCATCTCTACACGTTGTCTATTCGTTTACAGAGCCCCCCTCATAGTCTCTGATATACTCGACACTCTTGTCATATTCGGAATAATCAGCTTTGCTAGGGGTCTTTGATATTGAGGATATCGCAATACAAGTATATTAAACCAGCGCTAAATACATAAACACGTGCCCTCGGAACTCAAGCATTTAAACGGATGAAAACAAATAGGTCTAAATAAACTGCAGTATTTCTTCCAGTCCCGTAATGCTGTTTTCCTGCACGGTATGCATAATCAATTTAATCGTAAAGTGATTGATAAAAATAACACAACTGTCTGTTAATCAATATTGCGCGGGATGTATTTAATCCCTCTATTTACTCAATAATTAATTGAAAATAATAGTTTGCGATAATGTCATTTCCTATTCTTTCCGATTTAGGTATTATTGCAAGATACATCAATGTTAACTTGGTACATGCAGGTTTGTGGAAACTGTACTTACGTCGAAATATTTACCGCCATGCTTTATCTAAATGATATATATGTATGGATACATGTACTTTTAATGTATTTAATAAACACTTATCGGAAAGATGTGATTATGTGACGAAATGTGAAGTGTGAAATGCAATGTAAAATAATATTGCATTATACACTGTTAACATTCAATTGAACTCCTATCGCAACACTTAAATATTTCGTTAATCATCGATTATTTTCAATAATTTCTTCGAAATGTTTACAAATTGTAATATATCTTACCAATTCACTATGTATTGATTCGTGATTCAATGAATTATCTTTACACGAGCAATATTACTAAAAATTAAAAAGGTCACAAATAAGAAAATCTTAAAATATTTAATGTAAGTGCAATTCATTACAGAGTAAATCTAAATCCAACATGCACTAATTGAATATCCGTTTCTGGTTGCTCAGTTTAATGTATGTTAACTCATTGCTCTGACATATTGAATGATAATAACACGTCAAATCAATGCCGGTGGAATTTTCATCCATTCCCTAAGACGGGTCTATTCATGTTTCCGCATGTTACAAAGTGTTAAGGTCATATCTGTACACATATTTTCAACTCATAATCCCTGAATGCTCCCGAGCTCCTTCTTACTCTTGCTCTAACCTCGTTCTGCCACTCTATCTCCGCTTCCATTTCTCTTTCTCTTCCCTACTTACACATTCACTCAATCTATATATGTCGTTCCTTTTTTAAATTGATCTTTCCTCAAAATGATGTATGTTTTGTATATAATTGTAACGCATGCTGTTATTGTATATGTTAGTTTATGGCGATGAGCTGTATGCTTAAGCTAAAATTAAATATTTTGTTCTGTTATGTTCTATATATCCAAACTCTTTCGCTCTTCCCACATCAAACTTACTTCTATTTTATTACCACTCTACATTAACATATATGTATTGAATTCCTTCTCGCCAAATGCATCGTTAGTCATGCTCGTGGAACGACTTACAATAAGTAAGTTTAGCTTCCAGGTCAATCCACATAGTCCTGTGTATTAAATTCATGTATATGCATTCNAAGGTCCTTAAAAACATATCAAAAGTTTACCTCAATCGGACTTCCGGAAAGATATTTTTTACAAGATGGCCGCCAAAATGGCCGCCAAGACCTATTACTGATCATAACTATGTAACTATACGATCAAATTTGATGAATTTGGTGTCTTTACATAGGTTTCAATGGGGCAAAGAACACACTAAAATCATCAGACATTGTTTAAGTTTAGAATAGTACACACAAATCCAACATGGCGTTCAAAATGGTCGCCAAGATGGCCGCCAAAACCTAAATGATCAAAACTATGTAAATATCCACTCAAATTTGATTATTTTGGTGGCTATACATAGGTTTCAAGGGGCAAAGAACACATGAATATCATCAGACAAAGTGTTAGTTAATTATGTTGCACAGAAATCGAACATGTCACTAAGACCGCCGCTTATTACCAACGCTGCTCTTGTGTGCTTTATGTTGTCCAAACGCATCTGAAAAGAGAAATCGCAACATTTCTTTAGTTACTGTAGCAGCTGAAACAACAACTATGGTATTTAAAAATAATTGTATTACCGGTGCAGACATGTAAGTTATTTTAAGAAAACGGTCGACGGCGTAAGTCGGAGTTAAGAAACAAAATGTGTAATTATTCGCAGCTGCATAAGAATAACAGTTGCATAAAAAGTACCCCCTCCTCCCCAAAAAATAAATAAATAAACATGTATTAAATAAATAAAATAAAGTAATACATAAATACAAATAAATAAAAACATACACAAATAAATAAATAAATACATATAAAAAAATATTATTTTTGTATTGTACTCTGACATGATAAACACAGTTTATATTGAGCATTCGTAATATTAAGTACAATGCGAATAAGGTATTACCATTTTATTCATAGTATTACTTTGGTTAATGCCGACAGTAATATAACTAATTTCAAGAAGTCCATTACAAACGAGCCTCGCTCTGCGAAAAGGGGGTTTAATGCAGGTGCGTGAAGTGTCGTCCCAGATTAGCCTTTGCAGTCCGACAGGCTAATCAGGGACGACTATATCATTTTGTATTATATTTTTCGTTTAAAGAAAGACTCTTATTGACGAAAAAATCCTGTTTAGGCGGAAAGCGTCGTCCCTGACTTTCCTGTTCGGACTGCTCAAGCTAATATGGGACGACACTCTACGCCCATGCATTAAAACCCCTTTTCACATAGGGAGGCTCATAAGTTAACGGGTAATTGCTCTTTATAGTTTAATACAGCACATTGGAATCCACTAAACATTTAACACATCGGCTTTACCGAACCAAATAAAAGAAATATGCTGCGAAAAACGATGATCAAACAAAGAAATAAATCAACAACCATTCCGTTGATCATCAATTAGAACGAATGACAGCCCGATAATTAAAATTAATTAAGTGTACGAGATGCGATACAAAACACTTCGGTGTATTCCCAGATGTAATTATAAAATGTATCGACGGTGCTACTTAACAATCTACTGATTTTAAAGGCACATTTAACACGAACTGATATAGAGAATACAGTGCCCTTTTGTTGTGTAATATGTCAGGTGAGGCCTTATAATGTTTTATTCGTGCCGAGTCTGATATATATATTTTTTTCAATTACAGCCGCGTCTTCGCGCTTCATTACACCCCTAATTAACAGCTAAGATAAGCACGTGTATGAATTATTCACGACACAAATAGCAACGATATATATAATTTGCCTATCATCATATCACCACTGTTTTTGAACCGCGATATGAATCATCTGTACACGTTGTCTATTCGTTTACAGAGCACCCCCCCCCCCTCATAGTCTCTGATATACTCGACACACTTGTCATATTCGGAATAATCAGCTTTGCTAGGGGTCTTTGATATTGAGGATATCGCAATACAAGTATATTAAACCAGCGCTAAATACATAAACACGTGCCCTCGGAACTCAAGCATTTAAACGGATGAAAACAAATGGGTCTAAATAAACTGCAGTATTTCTTCCTGTCCCGTAATGCTGTTTTCCTGCGCGGTATGCATAAACAATATAATCGTAAAGTGATTGACGAAAATAAGACAACTGTCTGTTAACCAATATTCCGCGGGATGTATTTAATCCCTCTATTTACTCAATAATTAATTGAAAAGAATAGTTTGCGATAGTGCCATTTCCTCTTCTGTCCGATTTAGGTATTATTGCAAGATACATCAATGTTAACTTGGTAAATGCAGGTTTGTGGAAACTGTTCTTACGTCGAAATATTTACCGCCATGCTTTATTAAAATGATATATATGTATGGATACATGTACTTGTATTGTATTTAATAAACACTTATCGGAAAGATGTGATTATGTGACGAAATATGAAGTGTGAAATGCAATGTAAAATAATATTGCATTATACACTGTTAACATTCAATTGAACTCCTATCGCAAAACTTAAATATTTCGTTAATCATCGATTATTTTCAACTAATTTCTTCGAAATGTTTACAATAAGACAAATTGTAATATATCTTACCAATTCACTATGTATTGATTCATGATTCAATGAATTATCTTTACACGAGCAATATTACTAAAAATTAAAAAGGTCACAAATAAGACAATCTTAAAATATTTAATGTAAGTGCAATTCATTACAGAGTAAATCTAAATCCAACATGCACTAATTGAATATCCGTTTCTGGTTGCTCAGTTTAATGTATGTTAACTCATTGCTCTGACATATAAAACATCAATAACACGTCAAATGAATGCCGTTGGAATTTTCATCCATTCCCTAAGACGGGTTTATTCATGTTTCCGCATGTTACAATGTGTTTAGGTCATATTTGTACACATATTTTCAACTCATTATTCCTGAGTGCTCCCGAGCTCCTTCTTACTCTTGCTCTAACCTCGTTCTGCCACTCTATCTCCGCTTCCATTTCTCTATCTCTTCCCTACTTACACATTCACTACATCTATATATGTCATTCCTTTTGTAAATTGATCTTTCCTCAAAATGATGTATGTTTTGTATATAATTGTAACGCATGCTGTTATTGTTTATGTTAGTTTATGGCGATGAGCTGTATGCTTAAGCTAAAATTAAATATTTTGTTCTGTTATGTTCTATATATCCAAACTCATTCGCTCTTCCCACATCAAACTTACTTCTATTTTATTACCACTCTACATTGTATTGTAAATATGTATTGAATTCCTTCTCGCCAAATGCATCGTTATTCATGCTCGTGGAACGACTTACAATAAGTAAGTTTAGCTTCCAGGTCAATCCACATAGTCCTGTGTATTAAATTCATGAATATGCATTCTGAAATAAAAAAAATAATAAAATAAACATTCGTGTTGTGTCATATGACACTTGTGAATTTCGATTATTGTACGTGCGTTTCGAGATTGGGTTCGGCTAAGAATTTCTGAAGAAAAGAATAATATGCATATGAAAATCAGATTTGTTCGCATGCTTCCATTTGTGTGTGAAGCACAAGAAAACAACACTCGACGTTTGCCAGAAGTGTGAGAGCGTCATTGATAAATTATTTCAAAGTAACCTTGTCGAAAATTCTCTGGAAAACATTTATGTTACCAGGTCTTTTTCATTTTATTTTACGATGTTTTGCGAAAGAAATTGGTTGTTAGAAAACCAGTTTTATTTGGTAGAAGGCTCGGTTACGGCCTGAACTTCACATAATACATCTGTGATAGCATGGGTTGTTTAAACGAAACATGATTAAGTACCTGCGTCTTAGAGCTATCCCATTCCAAAAACACGGATTCAAAAGCACCATTGGTTATCATATACATTTAGGTCTGCTAATCAGTATTAGTTCACTTCGCCTTTATCTTGATTTTGTATGTGTGTGGTCGCATATATATTACCTAAGACCTCAATTTATTTGGTGTTTCTCAAAATGTATTTCTTTATTTCGTATACTGTACGAAAGCATCAAACTAGGGAAGCGTTTATCATGGCTAATACCTATCAACATGATTAAAATAAAACACAATCAAGACACATCACACACCATGATCACTGCTAAAGGAATTACAATGCGTATGCTTTCGAATTTTAAATGGTCAAAGAAAGTCTCATTGATCAGCATATAATTATGTACGCAAAGTTAAACTTCAGCTGCACCATCATGAGAGAACCCTAATATAGCATTTTGCCCGTTAGTTTTGGCAAGGAACCGATTGCTTAGCAGTGACACAAAAACAAATGTACTAAATAAGCTAAACATCTACGTAACAAACATAACAATACTGAAACTGGGCATGACTTATGACTATAAAGGTCATATTTGAAACAACCTCATGGCTTGTCGGTGCTCATGCAGCGGTAATTGTATCACCATATAACCGTATACTTGCATGGACAGATATCTTTAATATACACCTGATAACCAATTAACCGCCCGGTCAAATCGACATTATTTTTTGTTAACAATAACGACTACAAAAACATTTAGCGTCGTAAAATTGTGTTCGCAATGAAACTGGTTTATGGTATTTGATTTCGTGATGGCCTGACTATTGTTTTATATCCCATTACATGTGAACTGTGCTATCTATTAAACATGATTAGCACATCCTGCATTATGAGATGTTGAGTGTTGATCAGCTCAGGTGCCATCACTAATATCAGGCTAGCCTGACATTTCTGCTCAGTTGCCATACACTGAACATGAAACATGACGCAATAAAGGACACATTATTACTGGTTAATTACCTGCTTTAATTATAATTAAATTTGATACGAGGTCGTCTTGTTTTTTCTTCAAGAAATCGAAGTGCAAAACACAACACTGTCGCTGAATGGTTTGAGAAATCAAGTGGTTGTGGGTAGAACGATTTTGTGTATATCTTAAGGTTTATATGATGAACGTTATTCTTAAAAAAGATATTTGTTCGGATAAAATATAGACTGACGGATGAACAGTTCAAGCCTATAGTGACGCAGTTTGCAGCGGATTATTTCCTTGATAAATGATTGGAATCTGCTAGAGAAATGTTTTAGCACAATTAGCATTATAAAGTCACAGTAACAATTTTGATGAACGGTTTCTTCCAACTGGAATGTCAGTAGTTTATTACACAATATCCATATCGGACAAGTAAAGGAACACCACACACTCAATATTCATAGTGCATGCAAAAAACGTACCATTTTGATGAAATGGATCTAATTCCGATGGGTATACCCAACTTACAAAACAACCACGAAGAATGCTTATCGAAGATTTAATTATACATAGTGGTTAGCGAATGAATCGACACACACACTCACATATGCTCACTTGTTAACTAATATATTAATTGTTTGCGTAACAGACGATAATGAGTATTTATAAAGTTGTTAAACTTACTTAAATTATCAAATGTTATCAACATATAAAAACGATAATACATCAATGACTGTATAAAGCAATACGTCACAATTAACACATGTCACATAAAAACGCTTTCTGTACCATTCAGATTTTGGATGTATTTGTATGTTCATCTTCACATACCTCTTTTTCTATAAAAATATATAATAATGTGTATAAATCTATATTTTCAATTAAATTGTATTTGACAATAACGCAAACTGTTGTGAAATACACAATTGGATAGAAACTTTATTTCCCCGAAATTGCATATTTATGTGTTTCTTATCGTGTGTAATATGGGGGATTTTATCTCGCAACAGGCCAAGCAGGGTCACTTGGATTTAAGTATAACAGTGACACGTGAAGGACAAGCAATCATGGAATGCCGTGAGGCTGGACTAAGATATACTTGACGCAGTACAGTCGCAATCTAAGGAATAGTCGACAGACAGTACAGTCGCAATCTAAGGAATAGTCGACAGATCTGAGTATTAAGTCTACAGAGAATATTCCGTTCGCTTCATACAGCCATTTGTTTAACTGCTTGCAAACACTCTGTGTCGAAACACATTACGCTAGTAAAACAGCTTTATGAATATGTTGACGGGTTAACAATATGTCATGACGTTGGTTACATAAATACAAATAAATTTACAACCTTTATTATATAAAAGTTTTTGGTTTATTAAACCCGTCAAAATGCAAAAAACATAAAAATGAAATTTGCAGCTTTAAGGATAAAAGTATATGATGTTTGCAAGAATAAACATATATTTTAAATTGTACGAAGTATTTATCTTATGTTTAGTTCGCGACTCGATTTTATCAACACTAAACTATATATTTTTAATAAAAAACTAATTACTTTATATCCGAAACATAAACGTGAGTTGATATTATATCATATAGCCAGCATATCGTTGTGTTCCTATACACATTGTTTAAAACAATCACGTTGTTGATGACTTTGAAGCACAACGAAATGTTGCGTTTCATCATGTTGCATGTACCGGACAAAAAGAACATGACGAAAGTATTTTTTTGTCACAACATTGTATGATTATTATTACCAATGCAGCTGCATTGAATTGCTTTGACAGATGTTTTTTTCCGAGTTGATTATCAAAAGGACTAAAGGCTTGCTGACTTCAAAGAGCTTTTTGCTACATACAAAAACACGGAAGTACAGAGGGTTGATGATATTCAAGAAAAAGCATGTTTGCGGTTAGTAGTCTAGACTCCGCATTTTTTTGAGGTTGGAATTAGACAGATAGGAAATATGTGTGCTTTTTGCAGTGTAAATGCGTGCTGTTTGCAGTTGTAATGTATACAATCACACTGTAGCGTCAATCAAAATAACACCAATATCGTAAACTGTACGTCGTTGTAATGCAAAAGCAAATAAGATTGCATTTTATGCTGATTTAAATCAGCATTACCGACTTATTGGATCGGACTCTATAAATAAGGGATAGTTCCTCTAAGAAACAAAGTAATTAACATGACATTAAAACTACTGAATGTATTATTGACAGTTCAAATCAGAAAATGTTCTTCTGACATTGTCTATGTCCAACAACGTGTATGCATATGTTCACCAAACGTGTTTTAAAGAAGAAGGGATAGTTTTAGACAGCAGATACATACTAAAACAGAAACGAAGAACAGTACATTTGTTCGTAGCTACAGTTTTTGTTTTATCTTAAACCATAACAATATGCATCATATTATCAGCGTGTAATACAACATAGGATAACATCTTATTGACATACCTTTGATAAATACATTCAATTTATGACTTCTTTTTCCATGTATTAAAACGATCGTCAATACATACCACACGTCGATATATACATTTCTATTACAGTTATATTAAACATAAGTTATTTCTTAGTTATTGCATGCAATTAAACCTAGCCTAATTGAGATATTGTTTTCGAAATTTTAGCTACAGATATACCGGTTATCCTTATTTCTGATTGAGGTCGGGTGCGATGATGTGAATAAATCAATAGCAGAATTCATAGGGTAAATCACACAGAGTTCTTCGCGTTTTAAACTTTGAAATTCGTTTACAAAAACATCAATATGAAGTTTAATTCTAATACAAAATGTGTCTAAATATATATTCAACATGTATTTTTTTTTAATTTGCATAGTATTGGTCTTCTCGCTAATATTATTTGAGGGCATGCTGAATATTTAGAAGAATATTAAGTACCGACTGCTATGTCATTTTTGTATTTTAGTACAAACTCTGTAGTATACATACAAAACATCATCAAACTGAACTTGTGTGTTGGTATTTTTTATATTTAACATGTCATCATGGCATTCTCTTCTAATTTACCGTTAACAGTATTGTCACATTCTATTAACGACACAATTAATGATCCGCTCGCGTATCTAAAATATAAGAAACTAAATACTGGAAATGGTTTGGTTAATCAAAAATGAATGTTTGAAGTCGATTATCCTTCTTTAAAACTGTTATCCTTGAACACGATACTCGGTATTATTTACCCTAAAACAGACTAATGCAATGTAGACCCTTCGTCATAGGGAACTGGTCAATACATGAATCAGTGAAAGAAAAGACATAATTCACAGTCTTCGTTGGTATTTCTAAGCGTTCCTAATGGATCCATTTGTGGTTTAATATAATCCTCAGTTGAAATAACTATTGATATACGTTGGTAATGCTATTGGAATGTTTAAAGTAGATTCAGCGTAAGGAGAAAACACAACGTTTTATTACCACGAGATAAATATGCTGAATGTTTTATAATCGCACGTGTCATGCTGTAAAATCACGTGTTGCGTTGTATGTGTACAGTTTGAAATCACTTTTTTTCATACAAACCCATATTTTTATTTTACAGTAACAATCGCTGAAACATTCTTAAAAATTCAACATACAGTGAAGTTATACGATGGATTTTTTATTATAATATCAATAAAGCGAACGTCCAATGTCAGCAGGCGCTCCTTCTTAACCTCACTGCACTGTCATTTATGAATGGCAGGTGAACACTTGCCATATAATACGAAACACGACAAAAACACATGACAAATTCAAAAACAAATGAATGAAACAGTGGTGACCGCCTTGGATAGGTCAAGGCAAAGCATATTACTAGAAGTTTAAATCCGGTTGATGGTCGCCGAAACCTAACACATGTCCCAGATTTGTACACAAAACATTTACTTGCAAATAAATTTAACTTCATACATGAAAATTAACGTTAAACGGAAATTACATAGAATGCGTTTAAATATAATTCCAATTCAATTACTCAGTGGTTTAATGTTTACCCATAAAACAGAACAGCAACTTTCCGAGGCACAATTTCATGAAATAAAAACAAGAAAGCATCAACTTTATCTTGTCTCTAATTGACCATGTTTAGAGATATATTATAATATAATTTAATGTATTCATCATAGTCAACTCCAATAACAAACAAAAACGTAATGCTGGTTTTAAACAACAAATATCATGATTTATTTCATATGTTATCATACAGCTTTATGAAATAATAGTTTATATTAAACTAAAAAGCAAAGTAAACAAATTTTCATATGAGTGACAGGCACAACTACTGTCACTTAAAAAAAACCGTATTAAAGAGTGTAATATTTGATTAAAGTGTATTACTCTTAAATTGAAAAAAAACTATAACATTTACAAAAATAAGAATCTCCCATTCCAATTAAATTGCAATTAATCAGGCAAACACCTTCATCGATATTTATTCAATCCAATAATTGCTGGATTGAATATGGCTTAAATATTTGCAAGAAATTCGATACAAAACGATCATGTATATTTCCAGATGTAATTGTAAAATGTATAGAAGCTGCTACTGTATTACAATATACTTGATACAAACACATTTTAACAAGAAACGAAACACTTAACTTTGATTGGTGTGTCATTCATATGAAGCTGCCTATGAATTGAATGAAGGTTGTAGTTGTTACACTATACTATCAAAACAAACATCAGTTTACCAAACTGACGTACACAATGTTTTTCATTTTTAATCCATACCTCATAATTTGTGTTATAATTGCAAAAGCCATTTGCAGTTTGAATGTATAATTTGTCAATAAATGGGAATTAATTTAAACAAGATTTTGTATTTGTACCATCGTAATATCAAAACAATCATCAGTACATTAAACTAACTTACATACTTTTTAGGATTGTTAATAAATACATTACAATGTTTGTTAATAGCTTAATAGCCAGTTCCCGTTAACATAATTGCATAATTTGCAAATAAATACAAACGTACGTGATCGTTTGTGTTAAGGATTGCTTATTGTTTGGGAAGATCCATTTTTGCCATCTGTTTTATGTCGATATATATGACTGCACTTCGAGATTTTTGTAAATATTTGTTTGTTGTTTAGGTTTTCAGATAAACATGTGTATTTGTTATATACCACATACATAATAACAACATATAACTTTCCTTTCAGCTTTTTGAGCTTCGTTATGAACCATCTTCATACGTTGTATATTCGTTTAAACAGCCACACAAACGTCTTATTTACTCGCCAAACGTGATATATGTTGAATCAATATCTTTGCTAGGGGTCTCTGATATTAAAAATATCTCAATACTGGTCAATCTAACCAGCAGTAAATACACACACGTTCGTTCCCTCTGAATACAACATAAGTTCGAAGGAAATCATCGTAGTGTTAATAATTCAGTATTTTCACGAATATATCGTTGCTATTTTTTTGCAATCAAATAATCCGGAAAGTGATTAATGATGATAAGACAACTGTCTGAAACCTATAGTTAGTGAGATTCTGCGTTTGCTATCATGCATCTGTGTATTTGAAGAACATTTGATCCCACAGTAGGCAAATGAAATAATTGAAATGAATAATTAGCCACATTTCACATTCTTCTTTGATGCTCCTTAAATATGATTGCATGGTAAAAATATATTAAATATGTTAAGGCAAATTTGTGAAAAGTGCATATTGCTCCAATCGTTTATCACAATTGTGTAATTCGTATTTTTTTTCAAGAAATGTATGAATTGTAAAACTATCATCGAATTATTACGATTGTGCGATGAAATACTTATGCTAACCTTATTGCAATATTCAGGATAATTGGATTATACACTGTATGCATTACCTAACATATGTTTCTCACATATACATGCAAAATAAATGAAAAGGGTACTACAATAAAATAAGAGAATAGATAAATCAAGTATTAGTTGAGTCCAAAAAGTGCGTGTTCGGCTTATTTCTCATTTTTTGTTATTTTTAATAGTTCTGTTCGTGTGATTTGATAATTAAACTTGAAAAAAGTATGTTATGCTTTAGAACAAAATCCCATTCCAAAAGCACAGATTAACTGACATATTTGTTGTCATTTTAATAAAGGTCACTGCTAATGGGCTGAAGGGTGCTTTGCATTCAGGTATATCTGGTATGAGAGAAGTACAATATCTATTTAACCAGAACTAAATTTATTGTTTATTTGCATCTCTTAAACCGATCATTAGCATCATACTAAGTACACATGTATCGTACTTAATACGTATAAAGATATGCCTTTATTTAAATATGAATGATGCTTGTTGAAGGTAATTCTTTGTATTGGAACAAACATCAGTCTACGTGCTTTGTATGTACCGATTTCGATTTCGTAACATGTCAAGATTTAGAATTCATCTCTATCATTTTATATCAAATTTGTATTTTTTGTTTTGTATAAATCTGACGAAAAGTCCAATAAATTCAGATCAACGCGTACAACCAAATAAGCAAATTAAACTAGAAGTGTATAGGTACGCTTGCTACAAGGTGTTCATATGATACCGGTAATGAGAGTTAAATGTGAAATCTGTATCATTCAACAGACGACCATCTATATGATTTAATTCTAATTAATTACTAATTATAGCTTATTTGAAAGGAAATGACATGCAAACTTTCGATGCGAAAGTATTAGATGCTTGGGCGTGTGAATGGTCAAAGCGTAAATGACAAATGTCTTCACAAAACAGGCATATATATATATACGCCACATATCGTCACATAGTGGATTTAAAATCTGGTTGCAGTTCCTTGCAACGTTAAATGTTAAGCAATGTTTACCAATCTGAAGCAAGGTCAATGCTTTTAAGGTGAACATATTTTCAACAACGTACTGGCTACAACAGCATGCATGGTCACTTTAGCAGCATATAAACGTCTTATTTTATTCACAATCGTAAATATATATATTATACTCAATATGTTGACCAATAACAATCCGGAAAATTAAGACATTTGGAAATGAATCAGCTTCTTATAATAACCTTTGCATTGACCATGGTGTTTGCTGTGTCTGTTCGTCGTGCCTCATTTATGTCGCTTTGATTATCAATTACATGTGTACTTTGCAGTAGTATAAACATCGTTATCTTATTTTCCTCAAGGATTCAAATTACAAAAACAACGTCCAAAGGTTGTGGTTGGTAACATTTAAGGTGCATGTTTACGTTAAAGATTATCCTAGATTGTTCAGATTAGCAATAAAGGAGGCTTATGTAATAGTGCACGATAGTGTTGAAAAATAAGGGACGATGTGTTTGTAAGACAGCTGAATGAAAAGAAATCTTAAATGTACAATTAATTAAAAGTAAAAAAAAACTGGTGATTGCTTAAACACCTATAATTGCTATCGGTGTCAATAGCGTATTAGAAAATGCCATGAATACGATTTTTCCCTCAGTATTATTCAAATAGTTTGTTCCAATGTTGTTTTAAATTTATATAAATTGGCCACATCGCTACTGAGTCGTGTTCACATATGATCATGTAATAACGTTTGATTAGGAGAAGCATGCATTTGTACATTTTGAAGTTCTAGGGGAAAACATTATTGCGATGACAAACGGCAAGTCAACTCAGCCTAACCCACAAAATGAATACAATTCAAGTTTATATAAACGCCAGACCACTTATTGAAAGCATATCTATGTAAAGGTAATGTTTTCCAAGACAATCGCATCAATTGTGTGCAAGGTCATTACGAATAACTTGACAATATTAATAAACAATGAGATGCAATCAGAAAACCATGTTTCATCTTCCAGTTCGTGTGCAGTTGTTTTGTAAAAACATGAAGAATGTCAGCAAAAGTTGACGTAACATTATCAGATGCAAATTGTGTTATATATTGAGTCATCTATCTGTCTACGCAGACAAATGGGTTGTTCCCGATAATATGGCAAGTCAGAGCATTGTTGGAATAGGTGTACACGAACTTCGTAGACTGGGCCTATCTGTGTTTTTATTTTTGACATAAAATTACCTATTATTTCTTGTATCTCTATTATTTTATATGTTTAATATTTTTTGTTCGCCTTGCGCGCTATGTCCTAGACGCATACCGGTATTATTTAACTTCTGAAAAAATAATGGCCATTCATAAAAATGCTATCGTTCAGTATATGTATACTTTATGGAATGTACCAGTTTTTTTATTAGTGTCTTTTTACCGAGAGACGAACATATGCACGGACGACATTGGCGAACAAAGGACAAAATCATTATTATACTATATTATTATATTTTTTATAAACAATAATACAATTCCAAACAATTTGAAATTAAGAAGAACATATATGTATGTTCAACACGATGACGAGTATACAAGACAATAACACTAAAATGATTTCATAATGTTTCGCAGCGTTTTCGAATGCGTCCGCTCGAATACATCTGTCTATTAAAGAACGTTAACCTAAGAGGGCTACATCATTTTTTTAATCTGACACACACGCGCAATCTGTACATTATCAATTGCAAAGTGAAAAATGTAAGCGCAACGGATAATAAAAAATGAGTTTTTTTTAAGAAACGTTCATGATTGACTAGCCGAACCTTCTACAAATATTTAGCAGGACATAAGTCATTTGTATGTCTTATGTAAGAAATAATGTCTGGTCTCATACAGTTTGCAGATAATTACATGATGAGGTATGTTTTTCATTCAATGCATTAATACACATTTACATATACCTGGATAGTAACCATACTAACCTCATAAACGATAAAAGACACAACATTAGTTTGATACGTAACTTACCCATGTAAGTTCATGATTAACTTACTCATGCTATGTTCATGAAGTATATACACCAGGCGCACCGGAAGCATTGATACAACTAGTTGTAAATCCGACAACAATAGGTCGGTAATATGTTCTAGTAAAAATGCTTCGTTTCATCGGTAACCATCTGTCAGAACAAAAGCACACATCAATGCGTTTTATTGAGAATACGTACATATAATTGTCCATGCAGTTACAATGCAACGTGTTTTTTCTGATTTTGGTCATATAATGTAATATCTAAGCAAGTTTATTCTGTCTTAATCAGGCGACAATACACGTATGAACGAAACGGATATGTTGCGTTATATTCGTAAAGTATTTTCAAGTAAAATTACGTTTATTGTTTTTACTAAACTTTCTTTTAGATTCATAATACATTTGCAAGTATGAAGGCCTTTGAACGATAGTACAGTTGCCTAAATATGTACCAGAGCTTACAATAACAACAAATAATAAATGGTTTTAATTCTTCTTCAGTCATTGTACGCTATGGCCATGCATTCAAAAGTGCATCACTTTCATGCGCTTTGTCAAATACACAATTACATCACAAGTTTATGTCATCTTGTCTGCAGCTTTATACAATGGAATATGCCTAATACATATTTTCAAATTAATGCCCTACTTTTTAACATATCACATAAATTGCCACATGCACGATACGAGCGAGTCGTGAATACATATAAAACAGATGTATCTGCTTTGTGCAAGCAAAACTTGAACTCACATTTCCAGATTCTTATCTGCTTTAGCATCGTTCCTAATATTCAATAACACAGAATCGCCATTCACTAGCTCGCAAGTCAAAATACTCGAATGGTAATGTTTGAATGCCATTGGTTAGGAAACCAGATTGCATGTTGATAATTATTACATTTAAAAGTATATAATGAGATGGGATAGAAGTAATTACTGGGTATATGAATCGTGCCATGTACTCAATGCAGAAATATTGAGGCTAACTGGAGTGGGAAAATGCGGAAATATGTGGTTAAAACAACAAGAATTTACTTTTTTTATTCATTTTTAATTGTATCATGATTCACAAATCGGAAGTGAGTTTGTCTATGTAAATCAAATGTGTACAGCAACATGTGCGCGTTTAGGAATGAGCTCAGTTTTACATTCACAATCAAAATCGTACTTCATTATTGAAATTTATTTCTCGATTGTAAAAATAGACAAATGAAGGACAATGACAATCCAGAAACAATTATCAGAAGCGAAATTATTGAAAACCTTGGAAATAATTGCATTTAAGACAACCATCCAATGGATACATCTATTAGCTGCATGAATAGATGAAATGCATTAAGAAATTAGGTCGAGTTCGCCCAAAGCAAATATATCCAAACCGTTTAAAAGGAAAACATCATGTAGGTTTCATGAGTTGTCAAAACAACTATCAAAGAGAGAATCGCTTATTAAAGGAATGAAACTGATAACTGATTACGCATCGTTAATGTTCAGACATCGATACGATCCCGCAGCGGAGTTTTTGACACATGGTTATAATCAATTAGTTTCTGTAAAAACAATGTGCAATAGAACTTTGATTTATAAAAGCATATGTAACATTTTGCGCACAGCAATCGCTCAGAACATTATGAAACTGATATCAAAATTCCACAAATTTCTTCTGATGTTGGTTTTGTTGTAACACCATCTCGTTAGGATACATAAAAATATGATGTTAAACTTATTTCAAGTACACTTATGTTATTTTTTTATGGACGACCTGCATACATTGAATGATATTTATAAGCATTTGCATCATTCGCAATCGACCGACAAACCACAACTACTGTAACGGAAGACTATTTGCTTTACATGCATGGTTCCTAAACCTTCGTTTTCTAAAAAGCACATGCGGTTAATTGAATGTAAATTAACTCATAATTTGCATATGACATGGCGCCGTGTATTTATAGAAAAATGAAAATCAGCGGACGTGAACAAGATGTACAGAAGAGTCTTCAAGTACTAAGTCAGTAGTATGTACATGTAATGCAATTATGAACATGCGGAAAACGGCTTCAAACTGTCAAGAAATCCTGGCGACTTTTCGTTCAGTTAAACTCTCTTATTTTCATTCTAACACGATTTGTACTAAGCACGTTATGAGTTATTTCCTTACAGAACAGTACAGTACATACATGCAGCTATAAAAAAACATCGAATGCATCTGCATACAATGCTCTTTTGGGTTCTTTCCAGTTTCCAAAGACGACATTTAGGAAGACTGTATGACGTAATCCATACCTACATCTTAACACCTATTTTACTAGCCACGAAATGAGTTCTTAACAAACAAACAAAAAATCAACCAGTGCAGTTTCTTACATCAAATGTACGTGTATCCAATACCTGCGTATTGTGCTTTTGGTTAGTGTTCATTCATCCGTTCACAACAACAACCACATATGCAATTCCGATAACTGTGTCATGATTTGATCTTTTCTCAGATTCGAAAAAACAAGAAGCACACATTCTACGAGCATCGTAATGTCAGTGGGCTTAACCTGAGATAAAAAGTTACGATTCATTTTAGTCTGACAAAAATGCTAATCTATTTATTGCCCACTGAGTGAAGCTATAACAAGAAAACGCGAAGGAGTGTTTATCGAGATTGTATGCCATGCTTAATGGCTGTTTAGGCAACATTTATGAGAACGACATTAAACGAATTCGAAGAAAGTATGTTTTGCATGGAAGTGCAAACATTTGTATTCTTATTTTCTTTGTGTAAGTTTGTATCTGGCAATTTGCACTACCCAAACGACTTGAGTAGACGGATATAAGCGAAATTCACGTCATTATGAATTTAGATATACGCCCAACATATGAGTATCTGCAATAAAGACCACACATTTCACGACCGTAAATAATTTGCGCCATCCCTTTGTGGAGATGAATTAATAAACGAGCTAATTCAACTTCCGATGTGGCGCTAAGGACCTGATTTTTTTAATGTTGAATAAATCTAAATGTGAGTCGGGTTTGTTTGTCTGTTTGTTTGTTGTTGTATTTATCAAAATAAACAAAAAAAAAGAAATTGGGAAACTAAGTGCGATTAAGCGAATATTAACTCATCCACTACTGTTCAGAAACATAAAATCGTAACCCATTTAGAAACGTGAGAACATTTAGAAGTTTTGATAAGTCAACACTGAACCGTTTCACATCTTACAGAGAGTATCGCGTTGCGAAATTGGTGATGATTGTTTCTGTACATTTGAGATGAATGAATCGTATTGACATAAACAAACTTCAGACTCTTAGCCTTGGAAGTATCATATGCTCCTATATTAATGCATCTTTAACATGAGCTGAAGCAAGTGAATACATTTTAAGCGCACGTATAGTCTTGAGGTTGAATGGCATACGACTTGATTAAGAGCGAACTAGAATATTTGTGACTACAGTAGATTAACGATTCTTATTTCAAAGTTATCAGGGACATTAATTTAAAAGCGGGACTGTACGATTTTTATATGTGTTAAATTTTAATATATTGATAAAATTATGTTACGATGACACAAAATAGGCAATACAAATTATACATTGAAGACGAATTTCATAAAATTCAGCAAAGACAAGTTAGCGCTGGTTAAAGCCGATGCCGACACTTTTACTCGTATTTGTAAGGAATTAAAATTGTGTCTTTGTGTCGTATAAACGAATTTGCACTAAAACTAAATTTAGATTCACATTGTACATGTATTATATATATGCTGGCGAATTTGGCTGGAAGCCATTTTCAATTTCAGATTTAAATATCTGGCTTATTTCGCATTTTTCGACACATGTTCTTCTTAACTTTTATTTTAATTTATATTGAAATATATGTATACTAATTTTTAACACATTTTATAAAAAATCATAAATATTTGACAAAATCGTACAGTCCCGCTTTAAATGGTACAGCACTTGTATTTCAAAGCCTAAACACAGACGATGCTATAAATTTAGAAATGG
>VMBQ01000442.1:22387-119182 GCA_007657795.1 Dreissena rostriformis
ATGATGATCTCACTTACCAAGCTCTATAGCTCTGACCAACACTTTAACATAATAATGGCTTTTCTGTAGTTTGGCATATTTGTTCAGGATCTATATGGACATTATTTTACCATGACCAATAACTTGGACCAGCCTTTAAGCACGATTATGCCCCCCCCCCCTTTGTACTTAGAACAGTCAGGTGAAGATTTGTTCAGGCAAGTTCAAATCCTTGTTAAAGTGTGCATGCAGCAAGTACATATCTCTGTAACTACTACAGGTATTCAATGGAAACTTCACATATGTTTCGGGATCATCATGCGAAGTAACAGACCAAGGTTCATAATTCTTAGCTGCAATTTAGAAGATTGATGTCCCTTATTGTACTTTTTGCATTTGGAAAATAGGGAAAGGAGTCTTCCTTTCTTCACAAGTAACACCTTAGCAATTTGTATTATTACGCGTCAATGCTTTCTCTAGAAGGTGGAGCAACGCTATGTTCTACTGACCGACTGACACACCGATCGATCGACCCACCGACCGAAGGGTACGTGCATAGCAATATACCCCTTGTTCGAAGTGGTTAGGGGGTGGGTATGTTTGTATAAATCTGATGTAAGGAAAAAAAAACATTCCATATTTTCGAATATTCAACTAAATTAAGCTTTGTTTTTTACGTCTCTTTACTCAACACTATTTCACAAACGTCGTGTGGGATTGTATATACATCTATGTTTACATTACACTGTAAATAAACAAAAACGTCTTACTTATCAAAACTCACACATGATTGAAATAACAACGAGTTGAAAATCAAATGCGTTCGGTTTCTTTTAACGCAAAAGTATCAGACGCTCATTGAGATAATTGAATAAGTATCATGCGTTCTTACCAAATAGTGCTTTCGCAACATAACTCAAACATAAATTATCTTTTAACATGCATCGATTCATTTTCGGTGGAATGTGGCTTTAATTATTTTTTTACAAAGCAGTTTCTTATATTCACATGTTCTATAAAAATGTATTGTACTTAAACGACTGCTAAATCATTTTTATTATTTTCAAGCACACACATAAATACTTTATAAACACTCAAACGCCATTGAGAAGTCGAACCGGCGCATGTCGGAAATGTTACCATAATATAATTTCAGAAACTGTTAAACAATATTAACGAACAGACGAAGAACTGTACCCATTTACGCAGACAATTAAACATAGTAAAACGTGCTTACGATTTATATATATATGCTAAGTTGTTCAATCTAATTACACCTATTTACGCGTTCATATATGAGCCACGCTCTGTGAAAAGGAGGTTTAATGCATATGCGTAAAGTGTCGTCCCAGCTTAGCCTGTGCATTCCGCATGGGCTAATCAGAGACGACACTTTCCGCCTAAACTGGATTTTCGCACAGAGGATACTTCATTGCAACAAAAAATACCATGAACGCGGAAAGTGTCGTCCCTGATTAGACAGTGCGGACATGCATTTAACCCCCATGTCATATTATAATTGATGTGTAACGTCAAACAGTTCTTGTGAAACTTTAAACAAATGCATAGCATATTTATTACTATATAATAATCCAAAAATCCGGCGGACAAATCCATTAAGTTGAAAACAAATCACCAATGAATTAATGATGTTGTTTTTAGTTTTTACTCGCTATTTTGCGTTAAATGGAGTTTTAAAATGGAAAGTGTTAAATATTCTGATAGAAGACACTTTTCCTACAATTTAATTAACAATAAATACCAACGTAAAGTATTGCAGATTAAAATTGACTACTTAGAAGACAACTAAATCCTACCACCATCACCGTTTCGAGCACATGAAATGATATTATGTGGTGTTCTGTTATGAAAGTATTTTATAAGAAGAAGAAATTTTCTCTTGATATAGTTTCTGGAGTTCCATTGTTTATTATATTGACCCGGTTCGTTGTAAAATGGGAAAAACGCTTAAAATGTCGATTCATAAAGTAACCGTAAGTAGAAAAAATCTAATGTTTGACAAAATTTTATTAAGGAAATATAATATTTTGAATGATTATTTTTTTTTTGTATCATACATTGTTAATGAAATAATATTAAATCGCAAACAGAATAATTAGGAATTCTTTTTTTTGACATTTTTAGGATTTTATGTGTAAACAAAACATAACATGAAGCGCTGTTTTAAGACCAAGACAAAATAAGAAATATATATGCGGTTAAAAGCGTTATATAATAATCGGCTTCTTAAGCAGTCTTTCTGTCACATGTGTATTTTCAGGTTCTAACAACGGCAACTTTGTGCGTTTGTATAGATTTGAAAAATAATTGTCTAAGCTTATCATAATGAACAATATATCGTATTGCCAATTAAATATTAGCGTCTACACTAATTTACCACAAATGACGATTGTAATGAGTAAGGGAAAATGTGATTGTCAGAAATAATTAATTATTCTGAAATTATACGAACACGCAAATGTTTTAAGGGTTTTGACTTTTCAAAATCAAATTTAATACATTTGCTAAGGCGCTAAATTGTTACTCATTATACATGATTTATTTTAAAAAATGCTGACGAAAATATGTTTTGACCAGTTATTTGCAAAAAATGATATGGCTTTACCTCAAACAGAGTGCGGCGTTAATTATAAATAGTTGCATTTATTGGCTTTCCTATAAATAATACAATAATTAATTGTAATGAATACGGTTATTTTCATTTTTATTTTCGTTCCAAACGTATTAAATTGTCTTTGGTATAAAAAAAATTCGCGTATTAGTTCATGTTTAAAATATGCCTACATTTTGTATGTTTACCAAGATAATGTACACACATAAATTCTCAAGAAAAATCCAATAAATATTTTTGAAATTTTGATAATTGTTGAACATTAAAAACATTAAACATCAAGATAAAATATATGTGTTTACATTTCGGGATTTAGTTTACCTAATTGCACTATTTAACAAACAATATATAATTTCTGTTAAATATGTAAACACATTTAAACATCATTTGTAAGAATGTTACATGAGTATCAAGTGAAATCTTATTATATTAATCTCAATAGTTAAAAGTGTTTAAGCGATTTAAGCACGAATTTACTCAAACAATGATGCAGTACCTCTATTATGAAATAATGGACTACGTATTTCACCACGAATATTATTATAATTTTTAAATCACATAACAAATAGAACGTTGTTCGCCGGGGCAAATTACAAACACAACACATAAGCTAATCAATGATACAGTTTCTTTAGCTACGTTGATCCAATGAAACTCGATGAAGTATTTTTAGTTCTGCACGTTTTTGTGCGCCGCCTGCCCTGAAAGCGGTATTGCGGACAGCAACAGAACAGTATCCGTCCAAAAGCGCGTCGGAAATCCCTCATGGATAGCGCGTAGATTATAGGATTCACGCCTGAGTTAATATAGCCAAACCACGTGAACACGGGCATAATCACATCCGGTTTATGAACGCAGCTTGCACTGCAAATCGCTAAAAAAACGTTCACCACGAAGAATGGAAGCCAGCAAATTATGAAAACACCGACGACAATTCCGAGAGTCTTTGCGGCTTTTTGCTCCTTAGCCAGTTTTGATAATTTCTTGCTGAGCGCCATGTTCCGTAATCGCTTCATTATAGATTTCATTGGCTGAGGATTGTGGTGGTGCTGGTGATTGTTGTGGTTGTTTTGATCGACGTCGTCGTGATGTTTGTCAAGTTCATGCGACGGCGCATCGTGGATCGGCGTCTGATTACTTGACGTCATGGAAGCCTCGTCCTCGTCACTTCCGCTGTTCTTCTGAAACGGGGCCGCTTCCGGTACCGCCGCCGGAGAGCGCAGCTTCGCCATGCCGCCACGGTGGATACGAAGCGTCATTACGCTGCTGCCTCCAAATAGCCGTTTTGAGGTCAATACTTTGGTGCCGGTATCGATGCTCCTTCGCTGATTCCTCGCCGCGCGATATATTTGAATATAGACGAATATCATGACGATGGTGGGGAAATAAAATGAAACCATAGACGAAAAAAGGAGATACGCACTATCTTCCGTAAATACACACTGGTTGCTAGAGAATTCCACTGGCGTCACCGCTTTCAACCAGGCGATGGCCGGAAACGAAATACCGGCGGAACTGAGCCACACGACGGCGATGAGGACCCACACCCGACATGGTGACATCCGGGTGGGATATGCGATCGGGTCCGTGATAGCCCAATAGCGGTCAAGAGATATTATACATAAGTTTAAGATCGACGCCGTACTTCCGAGGACGTCGAACGAATGCCAAAGGTCGCACCAGGCCGTACCGTAATACCAAACCTGGTTGTTCAGCTCGTAGCTAATACTGAAAGGCATCACTATACCGCCGACCATCACGTCGGCAATCGCGAGCGATACGATCAAATAGTTAGTCACTGTTCGAAGGTATAACTCCTTCACCACCGCGGTTATCACCAGAAAATTCCCGAGCACAGTTATGAATGAAAACATGGCGAGAATCACTCCTATCACAGGATGTTTGGTCTCCTGCAGAAACTTCAGATCGTTCATAGATTCGGTCGTGTTTAAGAACATTTTAAGTGTCGTAGTTACGTCCCGCGATCGGACAAACGCGCTGTTTAGCTTGTGGTCCTCAAACACTCTATCCGTAAGGAACACAAGATCGATGAATCCTGTCGCTGTCCTAGTTTCAGCACACGATGAATTCGATGGACTCGTGAACACTTCATAAGTCCCTTGCTGTGTCATGAATCCCTGATTATTTAAATATATTAAAAATGTTATCGTACCGTTTGAAATTCCCCATGCCGATTACAGTCTTATCATGAATCGAAGATTTGTCCTCTTACAATCCACAAACAATAAAGCCAGTGAGTAAAATCAAGTAATTTGTCTTCTGTGGGTAATTAAACACTAGTTGGAAGGAGAGTAGATAGCGCTCTCACTACGCTCAGAACAGCTGTTTAATTTTACGTGCGCTATTATCTTATGGTGTATTGCGTGACCGATATAAAAGCGCCGTTACGTTGGGGGAAAAAGATGTTGAGCAGATGGGGTTTCTCTGTTTGCAAGATTGATTACGATCCAAAACGATCACCCGAACTATCAGACACTGGCCTATTAATATAAAAGAAGCGTCTGAGCAATGTGAATGGTTAGGAATGAACCCCGCTAAATCTGAATAATATTATGTAAGTCGAATCATATCGCATCAATTTAATGTTTGGCAAGTGTCTCTCTTATGTCACCTTTATCAATTTAGAATAAGCTTCTTGATAAAATGGTTATGACAACAGGGTGGCGTTTGCCGTAAAACACATTTTAATCCAGGTTTGCCAATATCTCGTTTAATTGTCAGCAGATGTGGCTACTATTCAATCATCGTCACTCACCACAAATGTATTATTCATGTATATTATCTGTTCACACGCACTTTATTATGCCTGATTATCACTTTTATAATAATAATTAACACGCTGCAAATATAGCTTCACATTTGATATATTCGTAATTTGCTGTGTGATTAATTGCTGTATTGTCTTTACTATAGAATCTTCTAGCGTTGTACGTAATTACAAGTATGTGGGCTTGCTGGAACAGTGTCTTCTTACGATTTATGTTTCTTTAAAAACGCAAAGACCTTCTTATCTTTACATCAATAATTAAACATGCTTGACATGTAGGTACCTGTCTGATAGACCTGTTCATGTAAACCAATGTTCTGCTTTGCTTCTCACATCTTTCTGAAACATTTACTCACTGTATATATATATCTCATCAATCAAAGACGAAGTTTCATGCCTGTTAATTTTCACAATGCTTATCGCTGAACACATTTTAATAATATGTAATATATTACACAGGTTGCATAGTTTTGCTCCAACGTTTTAAGAATCCACCCAATCGTCGGAATTTCACAAAGCCGCCGTAAATATATATAATGTTTAATTGATATAGATTTTCAGAATATGATAAATATTGTAGCATTAAATATTGTTGAGCATTTTTATGTTCCGTCCTTCAGTCGACGTAAACATAATTTCGAATCACACAATTACTGCAATTTCTAGTAAATGTACGTTCGTCTAATAAAATACATAACTGTTTTTTTTTTTTTTTTTTTTTTTTTTTTTTTTTTTTTTTACAATTGCTTGAACAAGTAAATCACTCCAACGACGCAGAATATATTATTCCGGATACTCATGGAAGTTATACTTACTATACATAATCGTTTTACGCCTTTAAATCATCTATATCAGCATGTTTAAGCTACTTATGAACTCCTTAGCACTCTGTGTTTATTGACAGATACTTATTTTCTGGTAAATGCGACACAATTTATAGTCCTTTAACCGAGCGTACATTAAATCTGACAAAAGCGTTCTCGAATTTATCGTGCTTTCAATGGTCAGTAATTCTATCTGGGATATTCCGCCCCCGTTGCATTATTCGGATTGTATTACTTATACTCACAAACGTCTCGTTGATTTAACGATGTTATTGAATGCTTTCCATATAAAGGTTTAACGCTCTTATGGTGTTCTGTTGCTTTTATCCGTTCAATCAATGTTCACAGACGTTCCTTTGCACTGGTTTTTACAGAATTAAAACGTGATCAAATACTTTGTCCGTTTCCAGTTGCATGTAGTTTGATGCCCACGTTTGAAGTGAATTTACAATAAGGAACAACACTTATTAATATTGTTCAGGCTGAACACTAACCGCTCTTCAAATTTGTCATAAAAGTTTTCACCAAAAACAATTTAATTCCTTCTCCAGCAACATCACAGTATGCATTGTATACAATTTTCATTCAAATAAAATCCACGCCTGTTCACTTACTCGTCTAATAGGTACGTACTTTCCAGAAAATCTAATTCAATTTTACTTCGCCTCGTCTTTGATATCGTTTCGCCGTCAACAGAGCGCGCTGCCTGACTGATAAGAAACCTGCTCTCCTATACCGATCAATTGGCCCGCATCGCTCGAGTCACTAAGACCGCCGCTTATTACCAACGCTGTTATTGTGTGCTTTATGTTGTCAAATAGCACCTGAAAAGAGAAATCGCAACGTTTCTTTAGTTACTGTAGCAGCTGAAACAACAATTATTGTATTTATAAATTATTGTATTACCGGTGCAGACATGTAAGTTATTTGAAGAAAACGTTCGACGGCGTGAGTCGAAGTTATGAAACTTATTGTGTTATTATTCGCAGCTGCATGAGAATAACAGCGGCTTGAACATGTACCTCCCCCCAAAAAATAAAATAAGAAAATAAAATAATAATAATAATAAAACATAAAACAACAATCAAATAAATAAATAAATAAATAAATAAATAAATAAATAAATATATACACAAATAAATAAATAAATATAAAGATATATTATTTTTGTATTGAACTCTGATATGATAAACACAGTTTATATTGAGCATTCGTAATATTAAGTACATTGCGAATAAGGTATTACCATTATATTGCTATTATTACTTTGGTAAATGCCGACAGTAATATAATGTGCGCGAAGGACGACTAATTTCAAGAAGTCCAATACATACAAGCCTCGCTCCGAGAAAAAGGGGTTTAAAGCACGTGTCGTCCCTGATTAGCCTATTAAGTCCGACAGACTAATCAGGGAAGACTATTTCCGCTTGTATTGTATTTTCCGTTAAAGGAAGACTCTTATTGACGAAAATCCAGTTAAGGCGGAAAGTGTCGTCCCTGACTTTCCTGTGCGGACTGATCAGGCTAATATGGGACGACACTTTACGCCCATGCATTAAAACCCCTTTTCACAGAGCGAGGCTCATAAGTTGACTGGTAATGGTTCTTAATATTCTAATACAGCCCATTGGAATCCATTAAACATTTAAAACATCGGCATTATCGAATCAAATAAAACATTTATGGTGCGAAAAACGTTAATAAAAAAAAAATGAATCAGGAAACCATTCCGTTAATCATCAATTCGAATTCGTATGACAGCCCGATAATTAAAAATTATTTAATTAATTGTACGCGAGGTGATACAAAACACTTCTGTGTATTCCCAGATGTAATTATAAACTGTATCGACAGCGCTACTTTACAATATACCTATTTAAAACGCACATTTTACACGAGCTGATATAAAGCATAACAGTGCCCAAATGTTGTGTAATAAATCAGGTGAGCCTTAACTAGTGTTGTATTCGTGCCGAGCCTGATATGTATCTTTTTCAATTACAACCGTGTCTACGCGCTTCATTACACTCCTAATTAACAGCTAAGATAAGCACGTGTACGAATTATTCACGACACAAATAGCAACGCGATATAATTGTCCTATCGTCATATCACCACTGTTTTAAGAGCCTCGATATGAATCATCTTAACACGCTGTCTGTTCGTTTACATAGCCGCCCCCTTATAGTCTATGATATACTCGACACACTTGTCATATTCGACATCAATACCTTTGACATTTAACATATCTCAATACAAGTCAATGAAATCAGCGCTATATACATGAAGACATGCCATCGGACCTCAAGCATTTTAACGGATGAAAACAGCTCAGTTTTAATAAACTGCAGTATTTCTGACAGTCCCGTAATGCTTTTTGTCTGCACGGTATGCATAATCAATTTTATCGCAAAGTAATTGATGGAAATAGGAAAACTTTCTATAAACCGAGATTTCTCGAGAATCTGTTTTAACCATCAATGCCTGAACTTGGCTATCCATTTGTGTAATTTTAAAGTGTATTTAATCCCACTTTTCGCTCCAGAATTAATTGAAAGAATAGTTGGCGATAATGCCATTTCCTCTTCTTCCCGATGTAGGTATTATTGCAAGATACATCAATATTAACTTTATACATTGATGTTTGTGGAAACTGCACTTCAGTCGAACTGTTTACCGCCATTCTGTAATTAAATGATACGTATGCACGGATACATGTACTTTTATTGTATTCAGTAAACAATTATCGGAATTATGTGATAATGTGATGTAACGTTAAGTTTGCAATGCAATGTGAAATAGTATTGCATTATACACTGTAAACACTCAATAAAATTCTTATCGCAACACTTAAATACTTCGTCAATCATCGATTTTCTATCAACTGTAATATTTTCTACAAATGCACTATGGATTTATCCATGAATTAATGAATAATCCTTACACGAGAAACATTTCTCAAAATTAAAACAGTCAAACATGAGTTTTAAAATATTTAATTTAAGTGAGAATATTTACAGAGTTAATCTCAATCGAACATGCACTAATTGAATATCCGTTTCTGGTTGCTAAATTTAATTTATGTTGACTCTTTGCTCTTCCATATTGAAACATCGATAACAAGTAAGATGAATGCAGGTGGAATTGTCATGCTTTCCCTAATACGGGTCCATTCAGGTGTCCACATGCTACAAAGTGCTTAGGGTCATATCTGTTCACATATGTTCAACACGTAACAAATATGTTTGAAAATAATTGGATCTGGTAATGTTGAGTGTAAAGCAAACATTCGTTGTGTGTCATGTGATACCTGTGAAATTCTATTGTACGTGCGTTACAAGATTGGGTTTTTCTTCAGAAAAAAATACTATGCAAAGGAAAATCCGACTTTTTTGCATACTTCGTGTATGTTAAACACAAGAAAGCAACAACCGCACGTTGTTCATAAGTGTGAGAGCGTCATGGATAAATTATTTCAAAGTAACCTTGTCGAAAGTTCCCTGGAATACATATATGTTACCAGGTCTTTTTCATTTTATTTTACAACAATTTGCCAAAGAAATCGGTTGTTAGAATCCAGCTTTCTGTTGTATAAGGCTCGGATATGGTCCAAATTTCACATACTACGTCTGGGTTTGCATGGTGTGTTAACGAAACATGACTAAGTGCCTGCTTCTAAGAGCTATCATATTCCAAAAACACGGATTTAAACACATCATTGGTTATCATGTGAGCCTCGGTTCTTGCTTCACATACTACGTCTGGGTTAGCATGGTGTGTTAACGAAACATGATAAAATAACCTACTTCTTAGAGCTATCACATTCCAAAAACACGCATTCAAACGCCTCGTCGGTTATCATATACTAACATATAGGTCACTGGTAATTAGTAAGAGTGCACGTTCCCTTTATTTAGTTTAAACATATTTATTTCAAACAAGCATGTTTATACATACGATTTCATACAACATTTATAATAAGTAATAACATGTTTGAATAGGATGAGAACGGAAGACAAGGTCTTATAGTGTTCTTCTCCCTCGCCTCAGTATATATACAGTTGCATGGGTTAGTACGAACCTAATTGGATTCAAAGTTATAAGTCAAGAAAAACACTAGGCAAAAAAAAAGAAACTCAGATTACAGAGTGTCAATTGTTATACATGTAGGTAATAGTATGACAGTAGGAGATAAGGTGGTAGAAGTTTGGGAAACAAAAGAAAGAAGAAAGAGGTTTTGAAGACTTTGGGGGAAAAGGCGTATGGGAGCCGTTCTGTAGCATATTTACGTATCGAATCGCCTACTATTAATTATAAATTTATGAACTGCATCAGCTATTTTAGTATTGATTAAGTAGTCACGAGTGTCGTCTCCATATAAATAGTTTCAATGCATGGGGCGGAATATATAGATATCGTATTGATAAGTTCGCCGCGAATATGTACATACTGGGTGCATTCGAGAAAGAAATGTGAAGTCGTTTCGCGGAGTCCACAGAGACACAAAGGGGATGTTACGATGTTGCGTCTGAAAAGATGTTCATTTAAGGCGCTACAATGTGTTCTTAAGCGCGTATGTAGCATTTGAGAGCGTCTTTCGCCGTATGAAAATAAAGGATTTGGAGTCGGTCTATCACTGTTAATGCGCCGTTTAAATGAAAGGATCGATTCAGCGTTTTTGACATCAACAGGAAGATTATTCCATTCCGATACAGTAGATGGAAGGAACGAGTTTGAATATAGTGATGTGCGGGCTTGAATTGTTTGTAGATGTGAAGAATTTCTAAGAGAATAATTGTTACCTGACCCCACAGTTGCGGGCAAAAGAGATTGTAAGTAAGTTGGAACATTGCTAGAATTCATTTTATACATTAATATTAATTTATGTTTACGTCTGCGTTGACTAATAGATTCCCATCTTAACTCATTATAAAGATCATCTAATGAGACTAAGCGTGTGCATCCAGATGTTATTCTCGCGGCTTCGGTTTCGATTTTTTCTAGTTCGTCTTTTTCATATTGCGTGCAATTATCAAAAACAACATCTGAATACTCAAGAAGTGGTCTAATAAACGAAAAGTATATTTTCTCTAGGGATTTTCGATCAAGCATCATTTTTAAACGACGCATTATATGAACTCGTTTCCATGCATTTTCCTTTATAAAAGATATATGCGCATGCCAAGTACAGTCATTGGACATAAGTACGCCTAAATGCTTGTGAACATTTACACTCGGTATAATAATGTTTGTCATAGTCAGTGATGGATGCGATGGTTTTTTAATTTTTCGAGATATAAGCATGGATTCGGACTTTGAGGGGCTAAAAGAAACTAACCATTTATCAGCCCAGCTGGAAATTTTATCAATATCTGCTTGCAATACGGCTGCAGTTTCATTTGGCGAATTTACGACCATGAAAAGACTGGTATCATCAGCAAACAAATGTATATGCGCTTGAATGTCGGCGATAATATCATTAATATATACTAAAAACATAAGTGGGCCTAGAATAGAGCCTTGGGGGACACCGGCGAGAATTTCCATAGGACTTGAATGCGCTCCCGGTATGATTACTTTTTGTTTACGATCAGTAAGATAATTAGATAAAAATGATAATAGATTACCTCGAATGCCTGCTTGTTGTAATTTATATAATACACCTCTGTGCCATACTTTATCAAAAGCTTTACTAATATCAAAAAATACAACTCTGACCTCAAGGCCATTGTCTAGGGCTCTACAAAATGTATTGTAAATATATGTTAGCTGATTAACTGTGGAATCACCAGGCAAGAAGCCAGACTGCGTGGGCGCAAAAAATGAATTTGCACGTAGAAAGTTAAAAATGTGTTTATGTAATATTCTCTCAAAGACCTTCTCAATAGTATTTAGCAATGATATAGGTCGATAATTAGACGCTAGAGATGGATCACCCTTTTTAAAAATCGGACAGACATTAGCAATTTTCCAACAAGAAGGCATTTTTTGAGTATTAAGACAAGAGTTAAACAGATCACACAATGGGTAGCTTAATTGATGCATGGCTTCTTTTAGGATTCGATTATCAATTCCATCAGGACCGGATGCTTTACCTAGCTTGAGACATTTGATTGAGTCAATGACTTCTTCCTGTGTAATATGAATATACTGAAGACTGTTATCGTTTGAATTGCTCATAGGTGGAAGATCGTGATTGCTTTCGTCAATTGAACATTGGCTTGCGAAATACCTGTTTAGCATATCAGCTTTACATGAGTTATTTGCTACAAAGTTACGTGTTTGTTCATCAAGAAGAGGAGGAATTGAAGAACTTGTGTTGGTAGGAATAAATGTTCGAAGTGTTTTCCACCAGTCTTTAGCGCAAAGGTCGGATGACTTTAGTTTACGTGCAATATTGTTAAAATATTCGTTTTTTGAATTACGTAAAAGTAATACGACATCATTCCTGACACGACGAAAATTTGACCAATGAGTATAACTATTTAATTGTTTAGCTTTTCGGTATAGACGTTTTCGTTGTCGAATCTTTTTCTTTATGTTATTATTTAGCCAGGGCAGATCACGAGAACGTATACAAACATTTTTGTTTGGAATACACGATCCTGCAATTTCTACAATTGTTTTGGTAATATTTTCTGCATAAATATCAACATTATCACATTTTAGAAGATCCCAACTAGTGTCTGTCATTAATTGTCTTAGTTTTGCATAATCCCCAATGTCATAACGCCAGATATGTCGATACAAAGTTTTACATATGGGTTTTGTAAATTTTAATGTGACAAAAACAGGGCAGTGGTACCGAATAGATTGGTGTAAAAATGGTTCGCCTGTTCCAGAAAGTAATACAGTATTCGGATTACTCACAAAGATTAGATCAATAATTGAACATGTTTGTTCAGTAAAATTTGTTGGCTCATGAATAAGTTGCGTTAAGTCGTATTGTAAAATACGCTTTATAAATTCCCTTTATTTGGATCTTGTATTTATTGGGTAAAATATATATAACCTCAGACCTCAATTTATTTAGAATTTCTCAAAATGTTTATCTTTATTATGCCCCCCTTCGAAGAAGAAGGGGTATATCATTTTGCTGGATGAAGTTCGGTCGGTCTGTCGGTCTGTCGGTCGGTCATACTTCATACTTCTCATGCGGATTGGCCTTGGACAGTAGATGACCCCTATCGAAATTGGGGTCACTAGGTCAAAGGTCAAGGTCACTTTCACAATAAGTGTGACAAACTTTTCGATCAATCACTCGTGAACCAATTGACCGATTGACTTGATACTTCACATGTCCATTGGCCTTGGACAGTGGATGCCCTCTATTAAAATAAGGGTCACTAGATCAAAGGTCAAGGTCACTGTCACAATAAGTGTGAAAATCAAGGCCCTGTTTTGGGGGCATATGTCTCCGACCGCGGAGAACTTATTTCCCATACTCTACGTAAGCAACAAACTAAATAAGCGTTTTTCATGGCTAATACCTATCACCAAAATTAAAAGAAACCACAATCAAAACACAGAACGCACAATGGACAATGCAAAAGGAATTACAATGCGTTTGTTTTCTAATTTTGAATGGTCAATAATTAGCATATAATGTTAAAACAAAAGGGAAACCTTAAGCTGCACCATCATGAGAGAAACCAAATTACAGCATATATTATTTTTGGTTTGGCAAAAAACCAGATGCTAAACCGTGAAGCACAAAAAAACGTATTATACAAGATAAACATCTAAACAATAAACACAGCACAAATGAACATGTGAATGACTTATGACTATGTAGGTCAAATTTGAAACAGCCTCGTGGCTTGTCGGTGCTAATGCAGCGGTAATTTTAGCAGCGTACAACCGTGTACTTGCATGGACATACACCTTGAGTATATACCTTATTACCAATTAACCGCCATGTCAAATCAACATAATTATTTGTAAACAACAACGACAAAAAAAAAACGCTAAGCGTCTTATAAATTCATAAGCAAAGAATCTGGTTAATGGTATTTGATTTCGTGACATCCTGGCTATTTTTTGATATCCCATAACATGTGAACTATGCTATATATTAAACGTGTTAAGAACATCCTGTAACATGAGCTTGTTGAGTATTGATCAGCTCAGGTGCCAACAAAACTTATATCAGACATGCCCGACATTGCTACCCAGTTGCCATACACTGAACATATAGAGAATACTAGGTCGGTGCCGAATAAAGCGAAGTTTATTATTCGGTGCTTAGAAAATCTGAACCACGAGCCTTGGCGACTGGTTCAGATTTTCGGGCCGAGCAAAATAAACTTCTCTGTAATCGGCACCGACCTAGTATTCTGTTTACCCCATCAATTTTCTTAGTCGTCAATTATTTCTTTAAAAATAGAATAGGAAAATAGAACAACAAGGAACATCTCAAAGTTATTTTAAGCAAACATTGTTTTTCGACCTTAGCTGTTAAGAGGTCCGCGTAAGAAAATAGTACCAGAATATTTCAAACAAACACAAAACGATAAACACAATTCATTTATTTACAGGACAACGAATCACTGTCATATGTTACCAAAACTCAATTAAATAAATAACAATAACTAAATTATCAACCAAATAAATAACAATAACTAAGTTATATTGATAGCGATGTCAAGAGTCATGATCATTTTGGAAAATGGTCTACACAATAGGCCGAGCACGTGAGTTGACTTTGTGTGTAGAGCAAATCGATGTTTTTTGTCGGATTTACCGTGTGTTAAAGGTGTTATTTCGATACTGGATTAGTTATTGTGTACATGAAAATTCTGGATGTGGAACGTTGCCCCGAAGAACTGGGATTTAATTGAGCTGGACTGTGACTGCTGGAAGCTGTTCTGTGCCTGTGGGTGGGGAACTTGCACTGGTGTTTCGGGTAGAATTTCCGCTTCGGTCTGGTGTTGTTCCGGCTGGCTAGGGGGCTGCGTTGACGAAAATGTGGCCGTGCTGGTGACAGAGTGTGTTCTACCTTGAATTGGTTCTGCATTTTGACCATGGGAGGCAAGTATGTTAGAATTGTTTTATGTTGCTCATGACTTACTTTTGAGTAATTTAAAATTGACTGTACATTCTTGTGTCCAGTGACAGACATAATTTCAGGGGCTTGGTCAGGCGTTTTTCTACTGGTAGCCCGGCTTCAGTTGCCATCATCCTGCGCAGTTTGCTCAATTTATTCATCCCAATTTTTGACGAATGAACCATTGCACGCTTTCTTTGCGATCAGATTCAGACTCTTGAGGTTCCTGCTTCATGATTGTGTTTGGAGCTAGATAGAATGGGTCATTCACATCGCAAAAATTAGCTGGGCGTTTCTGTGCATAAATGTGTACAAAGTAACTGGGTTTCTGTGGTTATTTTCATTAGTGGCGAACATTTTTGGGGTGACTCTTCTAACATCGCTCAAGTTTTCTCCAGTTCTAGTTTTGGTTTGCGTTCATTGAGCTCCAAGTTCTCGGTCCCATCAGAAGATATTTTCAGTTTAATGTCCCCCATCTGCTTGAAAAAAAAAATGTTGTATTCTAATTTATAAATATTTCAGTAATATATTTTGGCTAGTCATACGGCCCCGTTCGGCTAGCCTGTATTGGCTAGTCGAACGGCTCTGTACGTATAGCCTTTCCTATGGGGATTGTCTAGCCGTACGGCTTAATAAAGTATAGAATTGTATTTCAGTGATGTTAATCTGTAATCAGTTTGTTTAAGCTCATAAAAGTACACAAATTCTTTATCTGTTTCGGCTTCCTTTCATGTAATACGGTTTCTAATTTGATTCTTTATTTAGTCGACGTTCCTAAGTAAGGTGTGAAAAACTGTGTTTTAGTGAGTTGCGGCATCGATATTATGAAACACGATGCATATTCTCGATGTAGAGAAAGTTGTACTTTACTAAAGATTTGAAAACTAGATGCTTTTGCATTACAATCTTTTTTTGAGTTGGTTCCATTTCCATTGTGCAGCAATTTTAGACTCCGAGAACAAAGTTATGGTTCTGTAAATCATGTTTAATCTAGATAAGAGGTATAGGTTATCTTAAATTATTAAAATAATAAAAGTTTGAATACGCATGTACGACAACATTCACATGGTGTATATTCTCGGTGTAGAGAAGTGTGTACATATGGATTCAAGCTTTCATATACCTACAAACTATGCTTTTGATAAAATTTTAGACAATTATCATTGTATTCTTCGGTTTGAGCGAACTGTTTCATATAAATGTATATATCGGTCGATTTAGTGAAGTTTGTATATGGTATCATTTCTCGTGCATCGCGCATCGCGGTTCTTTCAAGTAACATGATTTAAGATATGACGACTTCATATGTCAAACATGAGAAAAGTACATGTATTAGCACGTTTTCTCATGACGCATGGCAAAGAAATCTGCACGTAGATCAATAAATAATCAATATTGAATATATTTATTTGTTTTTGTACGGCTAGACAGTCCCTACTACCCGGGTAAGTAACAGTATAGGGCAGGCTATATATTTAAAAAGGTTGCTGCAATAGTAGTAAGTAACAAAAAAATAAGGAAAATTTAAGAAGAAAATCTGGGAAATATCAGGTTATTCCAAAACATGATATTTTTTACTGTAAATTATCTCCTTTTTTTTCAAATATTTAAAAAAGGTAGCTGCTATAGTAGAAAGTAACAAAAAATAAGGTAAATTTAAGAATAAAATCTGGGAAATATCAGGTTATTCCAAAACATGATATTTTTTATTTAAATTATCTCCTTTTTTTCAGATTTGTTTATTTTTTTGTGAAACTTAACTTTTTTTCTGCAAAACAGCAAAGTTTTTTATTTGTTTATTTATTTTCTGTAATTTCAGGTGTCAAATTGATTATACCTAAGGCTGTATTGTTCCTTCGTGCCACGCAAGCAGTTGTTTAGCCACATGGTGTTGACAAGAGCTGTTGGACTGTGAGGACCAGGACACCCTTCTGCCACATGATATCAATTTCATGGTCGGAAAGTACTTCTGCCTTACATGGTCGGTTGCCTTTTTACTAAATAACATCAAATGGGGTTTGATTAAAGAAAAACCCATTATTATTTATAGCAATTTAATTCTTAACATTATTTCTTTATTTGTCCATATTTCTAGATTCATGCGGAAAATCCCAATTAACCGAATGTACGCACAAAAAGTCCAGATTTGATCGGTACCAGGTACTTTTCCAAAAAGGCAACAAACTTACTGTAAACTGTGAAAATCGGTCACTGTTGTCTTATACAAATACTGCAGTCAGTATACACAACTATTATTGTTTTGTCAATAAATCACAAACTGTCATAGTTTTCAGCAAATAATGCAGTACAGTATTGAGTAATGAATTTATACCGGTATTTGCTTTCATTTAAAGTGAGACTGCACGATTTTTATAGGTGTTAATTTGTAGTATATTGATACAAATATGTAACAAAAACACAAAATAGGCAAGAAAAATTATACGTTAATGACGAATTTCATAAAATGCAGCAAAGACAAATAAGCGCCCCGAGCCGATTGTGACGAAGATATTTCGTACATTTGTTCCTACAATAACCGAAGCATTCGTCTTTTTATTAGGATCGAAGTAAGTGTTCGTGTGTTGTATATATAGATATTGTTACAGGAAATTAAAATGATCCAAAAAAAAAACTTGTGTCTTTGTGTCGTATTAACGAATCTGCACTAAAACAAAATTTACTTTCACATCGTACATTCACGATAAACATGCTGGAAATTCGACTGTACAGACATTTTCGATTTCAGAGTTAAATATCTGGCTTATTTCGCATTTTTCGACACATGTTCTTTTTAAAATTTATTTTAATTTATATTGAAATATACTTGTATGTATAAGTTGTTTACACATTTTATATAAATGCATAAATATTTGTCAAAATCATGCAGTCTCACTTTAAAAAGAAAGTTAATAATTAAGTTAGTTTTACCTGCTTTTCGACCCTTTTATTTTGAGCATTGTAGGTTTCTCTTGTCAGAGAAAAATGTGGCCCATTCTCATTCATAATGCTAAAAGGGTATTTGTGTCTTTTCAGCTTCAGGTCCAGGCCACTGATGATGGCCCGGATACTTATCGGCTCATAATCTGTGCCATCTTGGCGTGGCAGGGATATAATAAATGTAGCAATATTCTTGTCAAGGACATCAACATCCAACTGATGCATTTCCCTGGTCTCACACGTTTTCAGTAGAAACCTCTGGAACTGTTTTGTGTCATTTAATGTTTTTGTTTTGCTGTGTTCTTGTTTTCTTCTTTGGTGATGCACTGTCTGACATCAGAAAGCTCAATGTTTTTAAATTCATTTGGAATTGACTGGGTGAGAAGTTTAGCTTCATTTTGAACTGTAACTGTAACTGAAATAAAAAACAACAAAATTTCATATATTTAAATATTTATTTCTGAACAATTTATTTCAAATAAAATAAAAAAATAAAAATTATTTTTGCATTGTGTTGTATTTAGCTAATCATTGACGAGAAAAGTCGATACACTAGGTAAACAATGGTGACCTACTGAACAGTGATAAGTGACGTCATATAAAAAAAGTAGTCCGCCGCGCGTGACAGCTATATTTCAGCACTGCTAAAATAGACGATAATATATTCCACATTGGTTTTTTTCGACAATGCACGTATAAGGATGATATAAAAAAAACATGCCACGATAAAGGACTCGGTATGACTGATTTATTACCAGCTTCAATCATGATTAAATTTGATACGAGGTCGTCTTGTTTTCTTCAAGAAATCGATGTGCAAAACACAAAACAGTCACAGAATAGTTTTATAAATCAAGTGAGTGTGAGTGCACTTGTTTGTGTATTTTTAGGTTTATATGATGCACGTTATTCTTTAAAATGATATTTGTTTTTATAAAATATAAACTGACGAAATGGTGGACTTATGTGGGGAATGGACAGGTACGATGTGTTCTTTTTTGCAAAACCTATTGTCAAGATTTATATATATTATTCTTTATATAAGAATTGTCTGTAGGCGATCAGGTAGTATATGTACTGTCAATGCAAGCCTTTAGAGACGCAGTAAGACGCGGATTATTTTCTTTATGAACGATTGGAACCGGCACGTCCGACAGTTGACTCCACACCATTAACAACTCGCTGTGCACTTGTCTACACGATCATTTTGTATAACGAACACATTGGAGTAGATAAGGTTTCGGATCGTTTGATGCATGGCATACGCCAGAAACCATTGACAGGATACTTTGTTTGAAAACTGTTAAGCACAATAAGCATATTCGTCACATAAACAATTTTGATCAACGGTTTCTTTCAACTGGTATGTAGGTTGTTTTTTACAAAATATCCCTCCCGCAAACGTTGGGGAACATCACAAATCAAATATTAATTGTACATGCAAAAACGTTCCTTTTTGATAAAATTGATCTTATTAGAAATTCCGATGGGTTTACCTAACTTACTAAACAGCCACGAAGAATGCGTATCGCAGATGTAATGATACTCAGTGGTGAACAGACAAATCCACGCACACTCTGTTTGTTCATCTGCAAATATCCTTTTTTTTTCTGAAAAATATATAATACGGTGTATACATCTATATTTTCAATTTAATTTTATTTGACAATAACGCAAACTGTTGTGAAACACACGACGGGATAGAAACTTATCCCCCCCCCCGAAAAAAAACAACATATGTGTAGGTTTCCTATCGTGTGTAAAATATGCCAATATGCGTCATTTTATCTCACAACAGACCAAGCACGGTTACTTTGATTGAAGTCATCAGTGACACGTGAGAGGCAATCATGAAATACCGTGAGGCTAAATTGACATATACTGGACGTAGTACAGTCGCAATCTAATGAATAGTCGCTAGATTTGAGTATTATGTCTACACAGGATATTCCGTTTGCGTCATACAACTCTTTGTTTCATTGCTTAAATAGATCTGTGTCAAAAGACATTCCGATAGTAGAACAGAGTTATGAATATGTTGACAGGTTAACAATATGTTATGATGTTGGTGACTTGAATATATATGAACGTACAATCTTTATTATATACTATTTTAGTGGTTTATTATACCCGTCAAAATACTTACACATAAAAATGAAACTTGCAGCATATAGGATAAAATTATATGTAATGATATTTGCAAGAAAAAACATATATTTTAAATTGAACGAAGAATTCGTCACATGTTTAGTTCGCGACACAGTTTTATCAACACTAACATATATCTTTTTAATTTTAAAACAATATTACACCTTGAAATCTGTCGATAACATGGGAAATTTAAAAAAAAATGGTAAACACAGTATGAAAAGCAGTGAACTAGATACGAATTTAATGTACATTATGAAAAATTGAAATAGGTAGCTTAGTGAATACATGTTGAGGATGGTTACAATACTTTTTCTGGAATTTTATTATTCCCAAATATTACGGACAGTATTGTGTATGCTTGAATTATAATCCTACTTGACTCTGGAGCCGAATATTGCAACTACATATTTTGAGGGTTCTAATAATGTTGTCATGCCAAATAGGTTTTGCTTAAAAAAGTGTGCCCAATTATAATTGGAAACTAACAGTCGAGTTGTCACGCTAATTGAAAACAATTCCCATAAAGATAAAAACAAAGTATTTGCTTATGAAGTCATTTTGTTTCTTTCAGCGAATATGTGTCAATTTCAAAATAACACTATTTTTTTTATTAACCATTTTGAGTTACATTCATAAACACAACTTTTAATTTCAATCTGAGTTTTATCAATAATTGTTTAGAGATATTGCTTAATATGCTAAAGGTAACTAGCATTTATGAGATATAAGAAATATATATTCGTGTTTAAATATCAATTGTACAATACAATCTCTTTGGAATTAAAGTTTTAGTAACACTATCTTAAACGTAATGATTTGAGGGCGTAGAAATCGAAATGTGACCATGAACGATGTGGATGACATATTTCAAAATATAATTTACAGCAACAATCCCAACAGAGTACCACAATATTTATGTTTAACAAGGCTTGTCACCATAGTATGACATATACCCCCTTTTTCCACATTTTTCTAAACCTAAACGCAAAGTGTTTTTCCACATTTTTCGAAACCTAAACTCAAAATGTGACGGAATTTCAGAAGGAGAGACAGGCGGACAGACAGACGGACAGACAGACGACAGTGCGATCACTATATGCCCACCTTCGGGGGCATACAAATATCTTATCGCCATTATTAACAATATTGATTTCCGAACAGCACTACGAATTGTTTAAATAATCAACGGTTTTGATGCGCCACCAATGTATTTACAGGTTATAGTTCATTGTTATAGTTGTAAATGAATTGTGACTGTACATCAGGTGTTAGTGTCTTTTCAAATAACCCAGCGATGCACCTGTTCTTCTATGTATGTTCACTTGCATGTTTGAAACAATATAGTCCATCCTTTTTCAGATATAAAGTAAATCGTGAATGTTTTAAGTACAGGTATACATGAAACATAATGGTGTATTTTTGTCTGATTAAACAAACCTTTCGGATACACAATCTATCCGAAACCTAAACATGAGTCGATATGTATTTACAATAACAGCATATCGTTTTGTTCCTATGCACATTGTTTAAAATGATCACGTTGTTGATGACTCTGAAACACAACAAAATTTTGCGTTTCATCATGCAACATGTACCGGAAAAAAGGAAGGCGAGGAAAGTATGTTTGTCAGATCATTGTATGATTAGTGTTACCAATGTAGATGCATTGTATTGCTTTGACAGATGTTTTTTTTTTGCGAATTGATGATCAAAAGGATTTAAGACTTGCTGACGTCAAATAGCTTTTGTTCTATACAAAAACACCGAAGTACAGAGGGTTAATGATATTCAAGTAAAGCATGTTTGCGGTTTGTAATATAGACGCCGCATTTTTTTGAGGTTGTTATCAGATAGGAATTATGTGTACTTTTCATAGTTTAAATTCATGCAATTTGCAGTTGCAATCTATTCAATCACAATGTAGTTTCAATAAAAATAAAACCAATATCGTAAACTGTTCGTAAAAATGTGTTAAGCAAAAGCAAATACGATTTCAATTTATGATATCTTCATATAACAGAAACAGACCAAATACGCAAGGATGTATCGAATTAATGTCTTCCGATACTGCAACTGTGTTCAGAAAACTATGTGCTTTTGTCCATGCCGCATTTTTAGTTAGATCATTGCACATGTATGCGCCCATTTGACATATGTTTACTCATTAACTAGCTGAAAAATGTAAATTGCTGCTGTTTCTGATTTTGTATGTGAATGAAATCCTGAATAATGAGAATTTTTGTGTGAGCTCTTGTTTACGCCTCATTAGTTTTGTTTGTAGAGTAAATATGTGTTAACAATAATGCATTATATTTTATAAGTACGATTACTCCTCTTAAATTAAACATATTTCATGCTGGCCGTCTATCTATGTATGCTGCCGACTATTTGCTTTAGCTGTATAATCAGTTTTTTGTGTGAGTTCTTGTTTTACTCTCTTTAGGTGTTGTTTGTAGAGTAAATGTACGTTAACAGTAATGTAATATGTATTGATAAGCATGAGTACCCCTCTTAAATATCAGTATTACGGTTAATATGTTTTTCCTGCTGTAAATTATTTATTGACACTACTTATGTAATTACTATTGAAATGGTTGTGTAACCTCGCTTACTCATAATTTCATGTGCGTGTTATTATCATGTATATATGTATATTACTGTAGTTATTATATTGCTTGTACTCAAATGTGTCCACATGGACCATTGGCCTCCTGGAAATGCTGTACATAAAATCTATATATATATATATATTCAAATATATTTATTCTTATTTCAATCAGCATTACCGAATAATTGGACGGGAACCCCATATATAAGGTATCGTTTCTCTAAGAAACACAGTAATTAACTTCATGTGTGGTTTGGTAAAAAGAACGCCTTAACGTTTTATCCTTCTTTTAAACTGTTATCTTTGAACACGATACTTGTTATTATTTACCCAAATAAATACTTATTGAAAAGGAAAACCCATTGTCAAGCACAACGGGTAAAAACATTTACCAGGGAATGTATGAACATAATTCACGGTCTTCGTTGGCATTTCTAAGCATTCGTATGGATTCATATGTGGCTAAACATAATCCTCAGTTTAAATGAATGGTGATATAATTTACTCATGCTATTATAATGTTAAAAGTAGCTTTACCGTACGGAGAAAAAACTTAACAACGTTTTATAACAATAAATAAACTCAATGTTTTTTTATTGCATGTGTCATGCATAAAAATCACGTGTTGCGTTTCATGTATACAGTTCGAAATCGCCCTTTCTTACAAATATATATTTCAATTTTACAGTAACACTCACTTAACCAATTTTGTAATTCTTACAATACAACAAACAATGAAGCTATGCTTTAGAATTTGGATTTGAATATCAGAACGCGCCCCTACTTATCTTCATTGCAATGTTCTTTATTTAAGGCAAGTGAACAATTGCCATACAATTGCCATATTATTTAAACTTCGGCGAATGATACAAATCATTTATCCGGATATTAAATCTTCGACGAATGATAGCAATCAGGTCACTTGAAAAAACAAAAGTATTAAAGAGTGTAATATTTAATTACGGTGTATAACTGTTAACTTGAAAACATCTTTGCAAAAATCATAAAAGTCCATTCCAATTAAATCTCCTACTGCAAACATGAAGTCCTTTAACTTCAATTTAATCCTGCAATTTCGGGAGAAATTACTTAAAGTATTTGCAAGAAATTGGATGCAAAACTGGTGTGTGTGTTTCCAGATGTAATTGTACAATGTGTGTTATTCAAATAAGGGTGCCCTTGAATTGAATAATAGTTGTATCTGTTACATCATTGCATGAAAACAAACATCAATAAAGCTGACTGAGGTACTTAATGTTTTTGATTTGTTATCAATTCCTCAAAATTTGTGTAACAACTTCAAGAGCTATTTGCCGTACAAATGTATAACTTGTCAATAACAAAGAATGTGAATTATATAAGATTTATATTTGTTACATCATTATATCAAAACAAACATCAGTATATAACCTAACTTACAAAATGTTTTGGATATTACATAAATACATTACAGTGTGTGTTATAACTTTATAGCCATTTTCCGTCACAATTTATAAATTGTCAATAAATAAGAACTTACGCGATCGTTTGTTTTTAGGATTGCTGAATATTTGGGAAGAACCATTTCGGCAATCTGTTTTATGCCGATATATAGCACTTCACTTCGATGTTGTTTTTGTTTTCGTTTTATTTACAATTTAGTACATTTGGCTAACCATTCTTGATATCTTTCCTAGATATCTATAGTTGTCAGATAAACAAGTGTATTTATTATCAAACACACGCATATTAACGATATATAATTTCCCTTTCACTTTTTTGAGCTGCGCATGAATCGTCTTCACGCGTTGTCTGTTCGTTTACACAGCCCCACACGTCTCTCATCACACTTGGCATTTTTGGCGTCAATATCTTTGCAAGAGGTCTTTGACATTGAAGCTTTCTCAATACTGGCCAATCTAACCAGCGCTAAATACACACACGTACGTTCCATCTGAATACAACATTTGTACGAAGGAAAACATCTTAGTGTTACTAACGCAGTATTTTCACGAATAACTTGTTTTTTGCAAAGTGATTAATGGTAATGATACAATTGTCTAAAAGCTAGATTTCGTGAGAGTCTGCGTTTGTCATCCTGTCATAAATTTGCGCAGTTGAAGAGCATTTAATCTCACAGTAGTCTATTGAATTAGTTGAAATGAATGCTTGGCCACATTTCCCATTCTTCTTTGATCCTCTGTAGGTACGATTGCATGGTGGAGAAAGATCAACTTGGTAAAGGAAAGATATTGGAAATTGTATATTAATCGAACAGTTTATCACATTTATGTTATTGTTATTTTTTTCAGATTTGCATTTGTGTTTAATCGGACAAAAAGTCAAATAAATTAAGCTCAACAGGTATAACCAAATAAGCAATTTAAACTAGTCGCAGTTTAAAGGTACGCTTGCTACATGTGTACACAGGATGAAGGTTATGAGCGTTGAATGTTAAATCTGTATCATTCAACAGACGACCATATATAGAAATGCATTGTCATTAAGAACAATACGAATAATTCATTTTTAGAGTAGTCTATTTGAAAGGAAATCACAGGCAAACTTTCGATGCGAAAATATTAGATGCTTACGTATTTAGAATGTTTGAATGGTCAAAGGTTTATAGGCCAACTAGTTATGCACAAACATAATAGTATGTATTGAATAAATAAACGAATAATGAATCTCTACAAACAAATAATCAAGAAAAAATCTTTCGTCAACACAAAATACCGCTATATAAGGCAAAAGACAAATGTATGAACAATACAGGAATATGTATATATAAGAAAACATCACAAATCGTCACGTAAAGGATTAACATCTTGGTGCAGTTCCTTGGATCGGTCAATATTAAACAATGTAAAACAATTTAAAGCAATGCAAAGACAATACAGTTGGACATATTTACAACAACAGCGTAAATGGTCACGTAAATACAGCATATATACGTCTTATTTTATTAATAAACTCAATATGTTGAACAATACAAATCCGGAAAATACATTTTGACATGAACCAGCTCCTTTTCATACCCTTTGCATTGAATATGGTGTTTGTTGTGTCTGTTCGTAGTGCCTCATTTATGTGGCTTTGATAACAAAGTGCATGTGTACTTTGCATTAGAATAAACATCCTGCATACGAGGCAAATTAATCGTTTGTCAGATATGTTATCCTGATTGTTATAAAACCAGCCCTTTTTGCCATAAATTGAACATATAACACGATACAAGAAAAAAATATGACTGATTTATTACCCGCTTTCATTACCATATAATTTGATAAAAGGGCATATTATTTTCGTCAAGGATTCATATTACAATAACAACGTCGTAAGGAAATGTTTTGGGCAATCTAGTGGTTGTGGGTGGTTACATTTAGGTTTATGATAACGTTTAAGATTATGCTCGATTGTTCAGATTAGCAATAAAGTCTCGTGATATGGTGCACGTTAGTGTGGGAAGGTAAGAGACGATGTTTTGTACGCCAGCTGAATGAAAACAAATATTTAATGTAAAATTTATAACAAACAAAACGTGGTGATTGTTGAAATAGCTAAACGTACGTTCGGTGCCACTAGCATATTAGAAAATGCCTTAAATATGATTTTTCCCTTAGTATTGACCAAATATTTATTTTTTAAATATATATTTGTATGTTTAAATTTGCCACATCCCTTCCCTATTGATTCGTGTTTTAATATGATCATTATGTACAATGCTCAGTATAAATATTACCCTTTTATTTGGAGAAAAATGCGAAGGCACATTTTGAAGTTCTAGGGGAAAACAATATTGCGATAACAAACGGCAAGTACATGTTTTTATTTGTGACGGTTTGAAACGATATATAGTATCGGACACAATACATGTGTGTAGTTACCTTTAGGTGAATGAAACATACGTTGATATGTTTTCCCGTACAGGTTACATTACACTTAATCATTTTGTATCCCTCCGTGGTGGTAGAAAGTAGTGCCTATTTGTAAATAGTTCCCTTTCTCTTCGGGTTTCAAATCGATTAAGCGATGACACCCATGCTTTTTGTGATTATATCCCGCATTCTATGTGTGTCTGCAACATTTTGGTGCATTTCATTGGGGATTACATTGAACGATGAACGTTTTGGGTGATTTTATTGAAGAAGGGGGCTTTTGTCGATATTTCAATTCCAAAACACTGTCTTCCGAGGGTGCTTGCCTTTGAGCGAAAATTTTACTTTCTTAGAAGCTGAGAGACCATATATTTTTAGTGCATTTTCTACAACAGGACGAATTTATCTTTAAAATGATACCGGTCTTTCAAAATTTGATACTAAGGAAATATAAGAAAAATGCTTTGAAAGTTGGCGGTTTTATAATAAAACCCTATGGGAAATTGAACTAGTGAAATATAGCTTTAATGATTGTTAATATGTTATGCAGTCCTGTTTTATTATTAAACTACGTTGTTATGTCCTATAAAAAATAGACTAGTAAAGTGCACTGCGAGTATGCATTTCAATTATTTTATGATGTTTCAACGTTCTCGAATTTCAAATAAAACTAGTTTCTCATTAATATTGACAATGCTCAAATTATGCTATATTTGCGATTACATAGCACCATGATACCGGCAGCATCCTCATTAAACCGCTTTATTTATTTACTTTTCTATTAGGTTTTTGCATCCTGGCATTTTCTTCTATGATAACGTATGTTCAATTATTGTAATCATGTCTCTGTATAACTAACATATAATAAGTGCAGGCATACACCGGTCATGCTTTTCTATTTCAAAAAGCTGCAAACGTAATTTATTGACGTATTTGAAACAATGGACACAGTTTCAAAGCTCGTTCATTGCTTAGTTATACTTAAGAAAATGTCGCATTTATTCTACTACGGCGTGAATTAAAATGCAAGGCAGTTGGATTTATGTTAAATAGTTTTTTAAACGTCGTTTTCATCTCAGAGTGTTATTTAAAATTGGTGTTTTAGTAATATATTGTTTTAAATTTATTTTGCTGCTTTTAGCAGCGATGGGAAACTACAATATAAAATTAAAACCAAAAACCAAAATGTAGTGTAATATCCATAGGATAGACACTTAATGCATTTCCAAAAATGTGTACGCATATGTGCGTTATCGTTTGTTGAAACAAAAAAGGGGGTTATGATTTAATATACGGCATTTAATCTCGCCACTGACCAAGCAGTGTTCGGTGGACTGGCTCAATCAGTGACATATTAAAGACAAACTATAATGAAACACCGTGAGGCTGCGTGATGATATACTTGACGCAGTAGAGTTGCGCTCTAAGCAACGGTCCCCAGATCAGAATATGCGTTCTATTTATAAAGACATTATAGCAAGGATAGATTCATATTCCATACCGAATGTTGTGTGCATGACTGCGAAATACTTCCGGGTAAAGAAACTAGTTGGAGTTTGAAAGTAAAAGTTTCATTAACAATACAAATGTGTATACTAAGCGTTAACCTGCGCTAAAGATAGTCGAGAAAAGACGTCTTTATTTCCATGGAACAACAAACTGCTCCTATAAGGATACACTAAGCGACAATATTTTTATCAGCTTATTATCGTTCGGAAAATGTATTTCCTTCTTAGTGAGAAAAAAATATACTTTTACATACAATGATATAAACTTCTTATTTTAGACATAGAAATTGAAATTCGAACATGAGCATAATAGGTAATTTAAAATTCGTACAACAACACAACAGACAACAATGACAACAGCCACAGACTTAAATACATTAATCATCCCTTTTATAATTACACGTCTGAAGTCAATCATGTTTATAACAAATAAATGATCATGTGGTATTTTCTAAAATTTAGATTTGACAAAATAATACGGGTAATACGTTTAATTTTACAAAACGTCCGAGTGTTCTAATGCAATGAATTTGTAGTAAACGCGAAACTGATGCCTTTGAAACATAAAATATTCCGTTTCATATTGCAGCTCTTCCCGGAAATAAGGAGCGTGAACACAAGCTTTTAAACATAAATATGAACGATTGTTCTTTTCCATGCATCTGCAGTATATTGTCTTAGAGTTATTGATCAGAAAGAATTACATGCTTTTAATACGTAACGGCTTTTTTTCCACGTTCGAAACACATTAAAGTACAGATGTCAGATCGTTCTCAGGTTAAGCTAGAATTTTATTTGACGTGCAGACACATATTTTTTTTGTTTTTAATTAGATGGGGGGAAATAATTAATTTTTGATATTTTCTGTAAATAAACCCTTTTTCTTGTGGTAAATGCAAATGCTGTGCTTAATCAAATCGTAGCATAGTGAATAAGATACGATAGTGAAACGGTTAATTTCAATTTATAAAGATACCATTTAAAACTAATTTTAAATTTGACTTAACATATTAACAGAACGGCTCTAATTTGACCCTCCTGTTTTCACGATTACACGTTAAATACATGCATACTTCAACAATTATTTTAGGAGGAAATAAGTAGTTTGTATTCCTTATGCAAGTGATTATTTCTAATCTAAAAAGTTTGCAGATAATTACATGATGATATATGTTTGTTCATTCAATAAATAAATACACATATACATTTACCCAAAGATTAATCATACCAACCATTCAAAAGGAAACGATACAAGAAAGAAAATAGTTTGATACGTAACTTACCTAACCATTCCATTTCGCTATTTTCCTGGAGTATGTAAACCAGGCGCACTAAAACCAAGGATTAAATCCAGTTGTTAATCCGACAATAATAGGTCGGTAGTGTGCTCTAATCAACATGTTTCGTTTCATCGATAAACATATGCCGAAACAAAAGCACAAATCAATGCTTCTTATCGAGAAATACTTACATATCATTTTCAATGCAGTTGCGATGAAACAGTTTTTCTGATGTTCGTCATATAATGTAATATCTAAGTCAGTTATATATATATATATAGGTCCCGACGACCTTGCGACCTTAGAAATAAATCGCGTTCAACACAAAGCTATACGCAAGCGCGACATACTGTCGACACAGTCCGGTTGTGACAACGGCTCAAAGACGATAACTATATGGTTATTTGTGTTTAATGAAAGTAAATTCGAACACTATTCAACCTAAATATGGTCTTGCAGTTTGTAAAGTGCGTGCAAACATCATATGGAATTCGTCCCACATGCGAATAAAGTATGTCAGTATTCAGATTTAGTTCATATGAATCTATATTGGACGAGTAATGGTCAATTACTTTAATGCAACAAATATTCAATATACCAAATGCATTCCATAAGAACGAAATGCGGATTATCTGTTTTTGTTTGTACAAACGAAGCTACGCTATAAGACATGGTATTAACATTTTCAGATGCAAATCTAGATGAAGCATCAACTCTCATTTCCATTTACACTGACAAATACTTTATCCATTTAAAAGTTGGTCAGAAAAACTAGTGTGTAAATTAAGGCTACAAGATCCCTGTAAATATCCTAACGTTCAGAAATATTGGGACTTTTGTGTGAAAACATGGTTCGAAACTTTACCTCAATAAATACTTTTTTAAATGTGCATTTCAATAACGCTGTATATATAAGAAGCGCAAACGGATTGCATTTTAATAACGATTCACATATACGAAGCGAAAAGTTGTGTAAGATTGCCATTGAACATAAAATGTGTACAACAAACTTCTTGGGTTAAATTATACGTTCAGTTGGACATTTAAAATTCACACTTAAACATTCTTCATTAGTTGAAACATCTTATATGTTAGAATCATACTTTATATATTGAAGCAATCACACTCCAGAAAACATTATCAGGAGCAAATTCCTGTTCATCTTCGAAACAATTATTGTATTAAGGCAAGTGGCCGATTGCCGATATGTTCGTGTTTATGTTGTTTGAATTCATCAATTGGATTTGGTCGTTAGTTCAAACTCCTAACCTTCTACTTCTGCAAAGGTATCAAAAACCTTTTTACAAGAAAAAACACACTTAACGAGCATGTTTAATGAACTGCTAAGTAGCACCTGGAAAATATTCTTACACCGATCAAATGCAAAATCGTTTATTTGAAGAATGCAACTACAAGCTGATTATTTAGCGTTTCTTTTCAAACAACGAAATAATCAGGCATCATTAACGCGGGATTTGACAAATGATGGTCGGTATCAAAGATTTTCCGTTTCTACAAAACATTACGAAAACAATAAATCATCCAACACATATGTTTCTCTACATGTATACACGGAACGTGTTTACTTATTTTTATTTATGATTGCATAAATCTTGGAAACCAGACATCAAACTGTCAGATTTGTCTTCTAATTACCTTTTCGAACGTATATTCCCTTAAGTGAAATGATGAAACGTTATGGTCAATACAATAAAATAATTGAACACATTATACATATCAACTTCTATAATTCAATTTTATTGCACATTACCTGACTTTATTGCCATGTATATATAATCATTATTTTCACCACATGCTAAGTTCTCCGAAAAACGGAGCAACCATAATACGGTAGATCAGTTGCCTTGAAAAATTCGTTGCATAACTTAACCTTTACTAATAGACAGAAATCATTTTACTTTAATCTGTATTTGCTCATACATGTACATTTGAAGCTAAATGCAGCATTGTTGTATAGATATATGAACTTTAGCGGACGGAAATGAAAGTCCTGATAAGCTTCTTGTTATCCATCAGAAATGTATGCGCTTACTCAAACGGCAAAATAAGACTAATATGACGACTGATGTGTAATATCCTGCACTCTGATATGTATTGTGCTTGGGTGAACACTGCAATCCTGAACTCTGATATGTATTGTGCTTGGGTGAACACTGCAACATTCTATACATACAAATACAAGACTAGCATTACGTTTGTCAGTAAGTAATTGTATTTTATATAGTGTTTTTTTACAGACATTCCTATGACTTTTTGACAGGCAGAACTTCGGTAACTATTGAAATAACATAACATAAAACTGATTATTGTACACAAACGTGTATTAATTGATTTTATAAATAAGTGTTCAAAGAACGAGATAAATTCATACTGTAATTACTTAATTGAACATAATATTGTTGTCGCGTACTTTATTTACCAACTTTTTCTCCTGTAATGATCTTTCCACAATATAAAGTAACATATAAGGAGTTTCCGACAATATTATTGTGCGTGTCTATTGATCAGGGACCCTTCTGTTTGCATGAGCAATGCGACTGATGTTCAGATCCACTAAAACCATCAGAAGAATACCGTCTGAGACCCTCAACCGGTTTCGTAAATTAAATGAAAGAAGGAAAAATACTGTTATTTTTAAGTAAATCGGCTAAATCCTAAAATAACCATTTTATCAAAGTACATACAAACAAAGACACACACGCCGTCTTGTAACTGTCAAATAAGTATTGTCTTCGCTTGTTTCCAGATCCATTACTGCCACATATTAGGAAAGTGCGTTACATCACTTCACGTTGTGTGCGTGTTTTTGATCTATCAATATTTGTAACACGTATGCCTAAATTAGATAACGCTATTTGCCGTCATATGATTTTAACCGAATAGCGGAATGGCACACACAAAACAACGCAGTAGTGAATTGATCAAGTTTGTCAATCCTTAAATAAATAAAGTGTTTGTCCCCAATGCTGATATAAAACTCTAAATAATTACCGAATGGTAAACGGGCTTGTATTAACTCAAACGAGGCTGTTGAATATATATGCATCAAGTATACAACAAAAAGTCATAAACGTATGAACAGCATAATGGGAAAACGCTACGTAATAATAATAATTATATTATTTTAAATGTAGTTTAAAAAGGGTTTTCAGGCAATAAGAGTTCCCCTACTAAATATCATGCTGATAGCAAATGATGGTTCAGAAATATCACGCTGATGGCACATGCTGTTTCTGCGGCATTTGTCTATTTAAAGAACATATACTTATTGTTTGAAATAATAGTTTTACAAAACGGATAAAAAAAGCTTTTTGACATTAAATCTAGTATTGCTATGCAGAAACTGTTGAACAATGGGATTTGCATCTCCAATTTCACCGCAAATCTAATTATTATTACAAGTAATGAACTCATACTTCTGATAACACTTTAATTGTGTTTCGACAGTTTATGACGCTGCATTCGCGGAAAGTCAGTTATTTATTGATTGCGCACTGTGTGTTCTATCCTTTATTGCATAATCTTGTTTTAGGGAAAGTAGTTCCTAGTAACATTGGTAGAAACCAAACACCATGAATAGCGAAACTTAGTAAAACCGTTAAACCGATTGATTCAAAACAGTTGTACAACTGTGCAAAATTATGCCAGCTGTGTCTAAAAGGGCGTGTATAAGCCCAAACGAGGCTTTTTAATATACATGCGTCAAGTATACAACAAAAAGTCATATACGTATGAACAACAGAAACGTAACGGTATAATAATAATTATGATTGTTATTGTAAATGTAGTTTGGTGTTATAGTATCCTTCTATCTCCAAATTCTGGAGAATGTAACATAGTCATGTTTTTGCATACAACATATTATGTATTTTTAAAGTTATTTCAGTTCAGGTAGTTGGACTAAGAGAGGTATTGACATACGGGCAAAATTACATACTTATGTCTATACCGTGGTTCACTATCACATTTAATGTATTTTGTGAATTATTACACAATTATATAGTTTGTATGTTTGGTAGTTACAAGAATATAACATTCTATCACTTGTAAAAAACTGATTGCTGCCTTTAGTGATGATCGCTTTAGGTTGTATCGAGATTGCAGCAATACCATTGATATGCATGTTGGCCCATTGTATGTGCACAGATACAAAAACACCCTGATATATTTAGGTACCTGTCAACATCACCTGGAAAATGCGCATACACGAATACGATCAACACAGGAATGATTTATTTGACGAATTCAACTGTCAACTGATAATGCAGCGTTTGTATTACAAGATCGAAATCCTAATGCATCATTTATCTGGTGGTATCTTAACGTGGATACTAATCACAGACGATGGTCCCTATCAAGGCGCTTCCGCTACTAAAATATGTTATGTTTGAATTAAAACATTACAACAATTTTTAACGTTGGAAAACAGGAAGCTGCATAATGACCGGATTAAAAATGAATCGGAATATTCTCTAAATTTGAAAATTATTAACAGCGGCGCGTTTGAGCACACATAATGGTTAACCTTTTTTACAATAATATCTCATTTGTTGACTTTTCATTTTAAAACATGAAGACATTTCTTTGGTTTTCCATTTTGGCAAGTATTCGTATTGAGTACATTTCTGGAATATTTAATGAATACAATAATACACCGTGATTACAAGGTCCTATGCCGCTGCACTGTTATAACCTGTGATATATTTACTTTGAACGGCCGTTCTTTTGATTGAACTGCATACACTTGCTGTAGATGTTCCAATGTTTTCATACTTAAATCAGAGCACTGATTATTATTTCAAATAATTGTATACAGTAATAAAAGCTCAAGCGTCATTTCCCACAATTACAGTTCATGTCAATAAACATGTTTCCAGAACGGTCATTAGTTTTCAATTATTAATGATAAAGCGTACTATTCCACAATAGAAATTCTAAATAAATAAACAAGTTGCCAGTACGTTTAATGTTATGATATAAAAATACATGGCAATTATCTCGCTTCGGAAATTATGAACGTAATAGCTTATATGTGTCTTTTACGCGTCTGTTTTTCAATAACAAATGAAACCCGTGGTAAATCATTTTAAACAGCTACTCAGAAAATATTTTATAAGATCGACTATGATTGAATTTTATTTACATGATTGCAGGATGTCATTGTATGTGTGTTATCGACTTTCCATGAGGGGAAGGAGTCAACTTATAATCGAAAAAAATAACATAACTCAACTGAATGCGGTTGCAACATAATGTTTTTAATTTATATTTCACATTTGTATTTTCTAATAAGATACATACGATACTTATAATACCCGTGGTATGATATTTTTTAATAATTGTATAACAATGGACCAACTACCGAAATTAGTTCGCAATAGTGTGTTTGTAATCTGCCAAAAACAAACTAAACTAGTAGCATGATTTCGAAGTTGGTATGCTAGCATTAATTACTTCAAATTTTACATATCCGTCATATACACAGTTTGTTGCGTCATATCAGCCGCGTGCCCTTTTAGTATCATACCTATTATGTATTACGGAATATACTATTTTAATAAATCTTTTAGATGTTAGTCAACAACAGTAGTGCCCTTGATTTATGCCCCGAATGTCAATAATCCCAACAAAGCCGACGATAAAGTATGAAGTTACGCTCTTGCTATGAATATCTTGCTTGGTTACTTAAACATTAGTAAATACAAATAATAACCGAAAACACAAAACGAATAAAACGTGGTTAATATATCAACGAGAATGTATCTGATTTCTTAAAACGTGGTCATGTCAGACTGGGATAAAGCAACATGATGATTTGCAAACGGTTGCATTTTAATTTGTGTTCTGCTTAGACAGATGCCGGTAATTTATAGGCCATGTCTGAGCATCGTTGGACTATTCGAATGCAATCTCGGCAGACAAGATTGATAAAATGTTGGTTTAGTTGCTATAAGAGATATTCTATAGCATGTGCTTTGAGATATCTGATGAGTCAGAGAACAATTACCTTATAATAGAGATGTACACAATGTACCATTATGCATATGTTATCAGTTTTAATGAAAACAGCCATGTTCAACGAACGCTAACAACATAATCTAATACAAAAAATATAGCATTCAAAGATCACTTATTGATACATATCAACATTTAACTAAACCAATTTAAGACACTGTGTTTCACAACAGATGTACAAACTTCAACTTTGTATTGATCAATCAGACTGGCATATTGATTGCCAGTTGTTTAAACACGAATTTATCTATCTTACACATAAAGCTTTTTGACAATTATGAAATAAACCAACGAACCACCTTCCGATTATAAATAACGATGTATGCTACAATCGACTGTTACCAAAATGGTTCATTTGCATTCAGAACTAACTGACATAACATGAGCTGTAAAATGTACATGGGGAACAAGCAAACACTAATATGATGAAAGCAATTGGCTCTGATTTGAAGAATTAATCTGCTTCCTGATAATAATGCAGCTTTTTATAACGTGCCGACAAGGCGGAGGAGATATGAGTGAATTAATTTCCTAGTCCAACTTGTTGACGCTCTCAAATATTAAGCTACTTTTTATATGGGCAATATTTGGAGCGTACAACAGGGGGAAGGACACAAATTGTGGTGGACAGTTTTCCTTCTTTGTCCATATTGTTGCGCAAGGATTTTGTGCGCAACATTCAAGACCCGATATCAGATAGTTAATATCAACGGATTGCAATAATATGTACATACCTGTGTAGATAATTAATTTCTCGGTAATGTTCCGTAAGAATTATTTAATGACACTTTCAATTTTGCACGAATGAGCAATTTAAATTAACACACTATTCACATTTTCCATTCCTATGCTGTTCCCGCTGTATACCACAGGTAGATTTTAATCGATTACGCAGCCTATTTCACCGTAATGCCTTCTTCTGATTGGTTGATATTTAAATATTTCATAACATGGCGAGAGGTCAGTGATTGTATTGCGATTTAAGCAGAAGTTTAACTGAAACAAATTATGCCTTTTAACTTCAATTTGACGATATTTGAGGTAAAAATGGACTTCTTAACTAAAACTTTATGAGTTGGTAATTTTATTTTGCAATTTTAAGCATATTGATTCCAAATAATTTAGCCCGTATAAAAAGTATCTCTAAATTCTTGGCAACGTCTTATAAATAAGACTAATTAATTTCCGTTTGCTCGATCGTTAACATTTAAGGACTATCTCGAATACTATCATACACTATTTCTTTTGTTAAAACAATGATGATGTAGATTGTAAAACGCATGCTCAATTATTTTTAAATGTCATATGCTTATTGTGTATCAATACGTATTGCAACCCCAGGTATCGTAGACGTGCCGACTGCACCACACACATATCTTTAACGGCATTACACACTTTTTTACTGACGTCTCCGATTTATAGTTGGTGTTTTTATAAATTTGTGTTCATTAAAACATTTATAAACGAACGTGTATACGTTTCGCAGGAAACATGCAGAGTTTAATAAAAGTAGAAAAAAAAATCAACGGAATTGTACAGTTAGCATGGATCGCAAACACATTACTATATCTAATATAGGGAAAAACGAATGTCCATAAACATTATCAGGATAAAAACGTATTGTACCCATACGATAGTCTTTTCTGTAAAAAAGCTTACCACTTTTTATGCTTAAAATCGTTTATTTAGATTTGTCTGACCAACGTCCGATTGGTGATGTGAGTTGCTATTATTAACAAAACTCGAAACTAGAGTTTGTCACTAAAGTGACGAGGAATAACCCTCCACATACCCCACGTCGCATGTTGGTATATAGCAAGTTTATAGTAGTTTTGATAACTGAGCCATGGTTAACACAACAGTGTTTTCGACAAGTTTAAAATGGTATAAACCAAATTATTCACGATTGATTTTTACCCAGAACACGAATGTTATTTTATAAAGAAGTCTCTAGATGACCCCTCGGATGTTGCTAGTTTTGTACACTGGAGTATAATTTGCAACAAATTGCGTAATGGAGGACCACAATATGATGTTAAATACAAATGAAACGCCCTTCATACGTCTATATTATCTTGTGAACCTTGTGCATTTTCTAAACCGTTAAATCAAATTGATTCTCAACTCTTTCCGTTCATAACCAGACGCTTATAAGATGTGGATTAAATTGTTTTGAATTAGCCTACAAAGTGTCTGTTTCATCTATTACATCTGGCGGAAATAAGGAAAGCGAATAGCCTATTTGGTCTGACATACGTATGTTTCTTTGTTTCAATTTAGTTGCATGATATTGTTTAACAGATGTAGGCCTTGCAAGTGCATGTCTGAATCAAACAGACGCAAGCACGATAATTAAAAACAGATAAACAGCCACCCAAAATGATGCACACGATGGTAAATGTCTAACGAATTTCCAATTTATATTAAGTTAAATATTTATATATTAAATATTAAAATAACTTTATAAAATACAGAGACGATACATTTGTACTATTATATACATTTCTTCCAATGGTATTACAGTTTGTGTTGTGTAATCATTATCAGTCGTCTATATAAAGGTGCAAAACCGATCAAAGCATATGTATTTCCGGTTATTCCTGACTCAAGAATATTAAACTCGTACACGATGAAAAAACATATACCCGAATTTCATGTAAAGCATGAACAAACATGAAATAGTTGTGATTTGTGTATTTCATTTGAACTAAAAATTTAGTTAATTATTTGTTTAAAGGACTATATAACAACACCATATAATATTACATAAAATATCTTTATTAAGACTTTGTATAACCTAATAGGTTTATTATCTAGTATTATCTACTAGACCTAAGAATAAACATGAATTTAAAAAAAAGGGTTGTGAACAATATTGTTGAAAATTATTTTCAGGAAAACGCTAATGCAAAGTTAATTATTATTCGTATATGGTAATCAACTGTATATAATTGTGTGGTTTACATACTTCGCCAAGAAAGTTACTATTCGTAATTATACTGCAGTCTGACACTTTACGATTATCTTCATCACACACGTCAAGGTCATGTTCGGATAGGGTTCTCTTCGCAAAATACGTAAGAGTCATGATTGCATAGGATTTACTTCGTCAAACAAGGCAGGGTCATGAGTGCATATGATTCACTACGTAACACACGTGAAGGTCATGATTGCATAAGATTGACTTCGTCTTACACGTTTTGGTCATGATTGCATACGATTCACTTTGTCAAAGACATCTAGGTCATGATTATATAGGGTTAATTTCGTCAAAGCCATGATTAAATACGATTCACTTATTCACATTCGTCAAGGAGATGATTGCATTGGATTCACTGGGTCACTAGATTCATACTACAGAGCCATGCAGTGTCTAATACCAAATTAATAGCATACACGTACACAATTCGATAGTTAACCAATATCCACCACGTCGCATTAAAAACTAACAAACGAAATGAGCCAGTCATGTTTCAATATTGTCTGAGCGAAGCTATTTTGTGGAAACCAGGCTTTGCCAGACGAGTTTGGACTAAGATTCGCCGATGTTAATCTAGACGAACTTTCTTTCATCTGCACTGCACATTTCATAAAACGTCAGTCTGAAAACTAGTTTTATGTTTGACCAGAGAGTCTTGCAGTAATTGTCACGTTTAAAAGTTGTGTTCGAGGTTTACAAGTTGTGTTGTGTGAAATTGAATTGATCAGCGGTATTAAAAATGGTAATGCACTCACGTGCACAAATGTTGGGGAGAGTAGGAATTATATTTTTTAAATTACATTTTCTTTTATAATGGGTACCAATTAGTACACAGGCTTGAGTCTGTTTTTTATTGACTCAAGTGTTTCGTTGTTCCTTTTATATTTATCCTAACCGTTATTACAAATCGACAAAAAAATACTGAAAAAGTGCATACACTGATTAGTTGAAAGGCACAATCGTTTATTTTAGGAATGAGAATGCCAACTGATAATACGGCTCCACTGTTCAGACAAATATGTAATCATGCGCCATTAACTTTAGGGTTTCACATGATATCGATATCAAGATGTGTCCGTTGTAGAATAAGTTGCATAGACATTGAATCATCGAATACACTTAAGACATAACAGTAATATCTGGGGCGTCTTTTCTTATTTAATAAATTACACAAGGCTATGAAACCACATAACAAAATGCTGCATATGTCCCTTTATTATCTGTTTTACGTTTATGTGCAGATATGTAACACGAACAAACATTGCGTTATGGTAACGGGTATACAATTATTGGACAAATAATTTACATGAACCCCTTTAATTTATTTGTGTGCACATTATCTAACTTAATCGGCCTATATATATGGATTATTTCTATCACATGCTTAGTTGTCCGCAACATTTCAAATACATATAACGTTAGATAAACTGTCCTGAAAATGGTTGCAGTGCCTATGTGTGCTTATAAGCAGCTTTAATTAAATTACATATGAAATAACTCATACTTTGTTCTAACATTGAGTCTTGTTTGGTACATATATGCTTATCAGCGGACGTGAAATATATGTACATTGGAGACTGTCATTAATCAGTCAAACGTTTTTTTAGGTAAAGTTTTAATATATAATGCATTGATGAAACGGCAAAAAAAACGGACCACATGTTTGGGTGAGAACTGCAATTATGTAGACATTAATGTAATATACTAGTATAACTATTGTACATCGGTAATGTCCTCAAAAGGTTAGAGACAGACTTTAAAGTAGTACGTTGCTACACAATTGTGATTTTAGGCATGAGTGAGTGGCATGTGTGTGCACAAGTCACTTGATTATCTATTTAATGGATAAATACATGCCTTTTTTATCTTCTGAAACATAATCATACAGCCCTAAATATGCTAAATGATCATCCCTTAGAGTATGCAAATACATATTTTATATGTTGGAAAAACGTTGTTAACTGTCATATGAATGTTAATCAATCAACTATGTCAATGTGAAAGAGGAAAAACATTGCGTTACGTAAACATTCTCCGATATGTAAAAACTAAAATAAGCGTGATGTGTATAGTGCTTAAATGAACAGTCTTTTAACGGTTGTAAAGCGTGAACATATTTACACCGAAATATATCAACAGAGATTAATATGTGGATCTATTTAAGGTGCATACAAAGTTTTATTAATTGTCATGGAAAACAATCAATATTTATTGGTTAATTAAATATTAATTCATTATAAAGATATAAATAAGTGAAACTCCAATTGCTCCAGTAGTATTGCATTCCATTTTATATAATCACGTTCGTGGTCATTTATTTATGGCAAGTGACCAATTGCCAAAACAATATGGCACAATACGAAACAATATACACACATGTTAAGTATAAGCAAATTATTTCTAAAATAGTGTTAAGTTTTGATTTCGCGTTTTAAGAAAGTCAGATATTCTAATCTTTGTACATTTCATATCATACGCATACGAAACACTGATCTCTTGTTAACTGCTAATGCGATTAATAGTTTCACTACGGACACACTACTCCTATCTTTAAGGACTAACATTTCAGGCTAAGGTACTGCTAAATTATTTCACCAGACTAAGATTACCGCAACGGACGAATACTTATTTTTAAAGAAAATAAAAAATACCTAATTTAATCAACACGTTTGTCAGTTGGCGAACTTAATAAAAGCCCCATTTTTTTTTGTTAACTATATCAAAATAGTATACGTACACATAAGAATGGCAACCTTATAAGGAAAACACTAACAGGATGGATGAATGGATGGATGGATGAATGGATAGATATATAGATAGATGGATGGATGGATGGATGGATAGAAAGATAGATAGATAGATATAAAGATAGATAGATGGATAGATAGATATATAGATAAATAGATAGATAGATAGATAGATAGATAGATAGATAGATAGATAGATAGATAGATAGATAGATAGATAGATAGTTTCGAAGACGATTGAAAACATATGTCCGATCTGGATTTGCAGATGCGATACTGAATACATCAATATTAATTTTTATGTTTTTAGTCTGTTCGCGTGTTTTTGGGCTATTGTTGTCTGCTGTTTATGTTTAAAATAATGACATGAGTTTATAGTGAGATAACTGCACTACCAGGTAAGAATCGAATTAACAAACGTGGCTTTGACTAGGGTTTTCGGATTAACTAAAATTCCGTTTTTATCAGTTTGCTCAACAATTGAAAGGTAGACACTTGAAACATATTTATTAACGAGAAAGCGTATGCAAATAATTACTGTATCCAATTGTTATAGAACGGTTACATTTCTTGAAAAAATTCGCTCTATTAATAGACAGTATGGTAAGATATTTTCGTAACATCACATAAAGTTTTCCATCGCATCAAATGATTTTCCCATATTTGCGTAAATGGCCAACTTGGACTATTTGTCAATGAAATGCGACCTATGCTTGATTTGCGATACTTGTGTTAATTTGCATGTAATAGTGTTGTCCAGAATCCAGAACAGACATATGACTAGAAATATAGCGGCGTCATCACTTAAGGCTTTTGTCATACCCTTCTGGGGGATATTCAGTTTGAAATTAGGATCGGCGTATCTAATTTCACAGAGCGTCAAACTAATTTCGAAGCAATTAAAAATTAATATTCTTAACATTGTTCAACTCGTCAGACGTTGTGATAGTAAGTGCAACGTAATTGTTGTGTGTCAAAGATGTAATGCTTTAGCCTGCATGGACGATAATTGCTTTTGAAAATATTAATATTAGAAGCGCACACTCGTTTAACTCTATTTTCGCATGTATTTAAATTCAGGGTACGTAATTACATGAAATTGTCACCGTGTATTTGTTTCATGACAGTTGGTTATTTTTGTATCATATAAGGAAATACCATGTCAAAACAAATCTTAATTTATTATTTATATTACTAATACTGATAAGATAAAAATTACAATTTATGCAATGTCGCACGTTTCGATACCTTTATGAGGATTAATTTAATTTATATTTTTGTAAAGTTCACTATTCAGAATAATTTTTATTGAACTTGGTGTTTGAAGAATGCGTACAATTCAAAACGTATCTTTCCTAACACAGAACTTTTTAAGTCATTGCATTCAGGATGTTTATCTTAATTTTGTGAGAAGACATGAGATTAAATACAAATTTTGTGAATCAAATACATCACCTTCAAACGTTCGAAAATAAGGATAAGCGTTATATAATTTGAAGTAACTCTACAAATCGGCTTTTCTGCGTTTCAAATTACGATATATGAACATTTTATGGAAGCAAGCACGTTGATCAGAGAAATTAAACAAACACGTGTTTCACAGATATGATTTAACGATTTCAATATAATTAACAGAGGCTTGCTCGCATATTGTCAAAATAACACGTTTCGAACGTTTTATAACCGATTCAAAAAAGATACAATACATAAGGGGGCAAATTATTACTAATGCAGAATACGCAAACTGAAAATACATTTTAGTTTATGAGTTATCATCATTTGAAAAAGATACCATTACAAAACATTATGTGACGATTTTGGCCGGTATTTTATCCTTTAGGTTCATTATTCTTTGAGTACATTCATATTTTTTACATCAAAACGAGAGTACGTTTCCCGTTTGCAAATCGTTAACTTTTCGGTAAGTTCCACGCACATAGTATGTGCATTTAAGATTGATCATTGTATTTTCATGTACATAATTTAATTATTTAATAATACAAGTAGGTTACAAACATGCACAATATGTTTTTGCAGGATATAGTAATAGTATAATACAGTTACTGCTTGAAACGGTAGGGTTGTGTTTTCATGAAATAGTAGTGTTGTGTCTTTAACAAGGTGGTCACGTGAACCATAAGTATATAAAGCGCTGCTATACTGGGAGCAGGCAGACTGCGTTCGATTGCCGAACAGATCACAACGTTAAATACGTTGCATTAATTGGAGACCATATATATGTTAAATTAACTCCCAAACTTTGGAATTATCTTTTGAAAAGAACACCATATGCACATGATATCTATCTTTTGTTTGAAACCCATATATACATACATTACATACTGAACTTCGTTATACATTGCTAAATGATAAAAAAATACCTATAGTATAACATTTGTGCATGAATCCTGATGATACATACAAAACACAAAGTGGTATAAATAAATCTACATATTAGCACCAGTTTAAGTCGGTGTTAGCTTAAATTGCAGATCAAATATTATTGTCAGCATAAAACGTAAGATTTATGTTAAATATGTTCGATCTTCGAACCTATTTTCATGAACGAGTGTATCTGTCGAAAGCTGCCAATTTCTCTATATTAGCGTCACGTTAGCGCGGGAACTCTTCATAACCTCATCATTGTGTACACAACGCCATACTGACCTGTGTAATAAGCCGCGAACCATTATGGGACATATGACGACCTATTTCGATTTCCAACATGAAATGTTATAATGACTGTTACTTTCGGATTGAAGCATAAAAACACGAAAGTCAGGCCGCTAGACTGTTACACATCTGATTTTACGCCAACATGCTGCTAGACCACTGAGCCGCTTACTTTAAAAAAATACGAGCATTTGGTAAATAAAGAACTAAACGCAAACACTATACAACTGATTTATATTGATACTTACACGTATGTCGTTTTGTAATTGGGTTCAATTTTTATCTCAGAATGTGATTTAAGCAAACTGCAAATGCCAATATTGTATTCACATTAGAATGAAGGTGTTGAGAAAGAACCAACTACAGAAAACGGTATTTAATACAAATATTAATCTTTAAAAAGTACCTGCACAGTTGTCTCTATACATATATTATGTAAGACTATACAAACATAAAACATATGTTTTACAAATGTAAATGGTGTATCACAAACATGATATAATACAGTATTATTTGCAATACGTTAGTATAGGTGCAATAAGAATAATTGACCTGAGTTTGTGAAAATAAAAAAACAGCCATAGCATTCATCGCTATATCACGCTGCAACTGTTATCAAAGTAAACAACGTTTTAAATGATTATCTTGAAAACATTTAATTAACCGAACACTGCACCCATTGCTAACCGTTTCGTTCTTTAAATAACTAATCTTTTGATCCAGAAAAGATAATTAACCTACGATTGAAGATTATTTGCCGTCTTCAGTCCATCAATCAATCGTTTGCACGTAAACCGAGTCGTGCAGCAAACCCAACAGGAAGAAACTTTAAATAATTATCATAAGTGCTATAAGCAAGTGCTATGAGGGCAAATTAATCTATATTTGCTTTTTAAGAATAGTTGTGTTACAAAGCTGGGGCTAAATGATGTATGCTTAAAACAACTGTATTTGTGTGTAATGGTATTTAACAAATTAACGACTACTTTATAAACACTCATCTATCTAATAAATGATTATTTCAAACATCAAATCTCATACATTGCACAAGAACAAGCATTATCAATAACCAACGTATAATTTACGCGATTTGTTGAAAACATTAGATCACTTCAGAGCATCTTAAATAGACCGTCGTCAACTACTATGCACGTTTTAAACAGTTCGAAAAAGGTTTTTTAAAGGTAATTAAATTTAAATAATCAACTTTAAAATTACGCATAACAGTGCAACAAGGCGTATTAGCGTAATCCTCAAAAGTGTCAAGATTTTGGAATGGACAAGAGGGCTGAAAATGATAGCTGACATTACACTTGTGTACGTTTTATAAACAATAATCAACACATCGTCGACATTATACATAAAACACACAAAATGGAATATTGTTAGATTGTTTGTTGCATAGATTCCGAAACAGAAGTATACTATATATTCACGCAAGTGCAATAACAGTCCTGAGTGATGATACTGTAATATGTTCGTTTATCGTTCATTTATAATCACTAATCGAAATCGGTAAAATATTAATTAGATTTAAAACGTGTCACCGATAATTTGCAAAATACGCGTACTACTAACATAGCATTTAAAATAAGGATTCAACTTTAAATGCCTTAATGATCAGCAGGTCGCAAAAGGGTTTTTGCTTCTAAACGTCCAGGGTTCGAATGCTGGTATAGAAACATTCTTGATCGAACTATTTATTCAGTTTTTATTATTATTAAAGAATATGCCAAGTATTACACTTTTGTTATGAATTACATTTTTTCATGAACACGAAAATATGTAAAAACATTTCATTTAAATAGAAATTTCTGAACATGTGACTTTTTGTATCCGTAAAATAGCGTGCCAACTGATACAAACTGATGGTATTTAAATTGATACCGATTTACGCAAGCGAACAGGTGAATGAAATTCTGTGTTTCTTTCTCAATTTAACAGGCTCGTTGTTACAAGTATATTATATTCTTAGGTATAGCATTACTTTTGTGTTTTCTTTATTATTTATGTAGTTTAATATAATGTTGTGAGTTGTGTCATGGCGTAATGATTCTTTTTTATAAAATATGTGGATTGGCATTGTTAAAAGACGATTGATAAATAATTGCCAATTTGAATTTTAATTGTGTTGGGAGTGGGGGGAAGAGTCACAATGCGAAGTTTGTAACGCAAACGTCTATTTGTTGTTTTGATTGCTTTTATTTCAAACACAACAAATGTTCCGTATTGATGTTTTGTAGGAGAATGACTTACAACACTATTAATGAATGCTAATTTATATCTTAATAATACTATTGTATTGCTTAAAGACAGAGCGCTCAATAATATATAAAGGCGATGATTTTCTTTTGCAAAATGCTCAAAATATTGTTGCCGTTTGTTGTTGTTTGAGTTATTCTTCATGGGGCCTTCATAACACTGATCTTTAATATGTAACAACAGGACCAATATCCTGAAGAAGCTGAATGATATACCTAGTAAGGACCAAGTACATGCATTTTGAGTTTGATGAAATTGTATTCATTATTTACTTAATAACAAATATGTATTTTTATCATTCTAACTAATCATTGGAAGAATTCTTTATTGAATTCCTAATAACCACATGTATGTTTACAAAAATAAACTTATAACTTAGATTAATTGTTATCATATTGTGTCAAAACTATGTTGTGTGGGTATAATAATTTTCATTTAAAGTCTTTGAATTCCACAAGTTCCGGTCTTTTATTATCAACCATTAATATCTATATGTTGTTGGTTTAAATGCAAGGGATTACCTGGTATACTTAACATGGTTGACCAATATTAGGGCATAATGACACCTTCAAAGTCCCTCGCCCAGTTCTGTTTACATCAATTGTCAGTTAAAGCCATGGATTCAGTCGTTTATTAACAACCGTCAAATGTATGTGTTGTTGGTTACAACGAAAAGGCGGTGATCTTACCTGACATTCTTAACACGGTTAAACAATATTAGGTCATAAGGGCACCCTCAAAGTCTCCTCGCCCGGTTTTGTTTACATTAGGGATGGGATTCGAATACTAAAATGATATTCGAATATTCGTTCGCCCTTATTCGAATATATTCGAATATTCGATTTTAGACATAAGATGAAAATGTCCGAACTTACGCCCGTCCGGAGTAAATTACTGTTCCTCATTGCCGCACATACCACTTTTATACGTTTTGTATATGCATCTTTCTAAAAGGAGATGGAGTTANTATATTTTTTAAATTTATTTGCATAAAAAAATAAAAATCGAATATTCGAATATGAATTTTGGATTCGAATATTCGGCGGATTTTCGAATATTCGAATATTCGAATATTCGGTCCCATCCCTAGTTTACATCAATTGTCAGTTACAGCCATGGATTCAGTCGTTTATTACCAAACGTCAATTGTATATGTTGTTGGTTTAAATGCAAGGGCTTACCTGATATACTTAACATGGTTGACCAATATTAGGGCATAATGATACCGTCAAAGATCCCTCGCCCAGTTCCAATTGTCAGTTAAAGCCATGGATTCAGTCTTTTATTACCAACCGTCAAATGTACACGTTGTTGGTTTTAACGCAAGGGCGGGGATGCTTACCTGATATGCTTACCATTCTTGAACAATATTATGGCAAAATGAAACGGAAGAAATCGTCAAAGAATCCTCAGCCATTTCTGTTCACATGAATGGTCCGTTACATCCATGGATTCAGTTGAATTTACACTGGGTGTTTGGCTAAATTGGATGTATATTGGAGTGGATGATCATTGTGTTTTATGTCAAAATAGACATTCAACTTCTAAGTGTGAAAATGGCCTTTACTTTAATATGTAAACTTTAATTTAAAAATATCCAGAAATTACAAAAATGTACCTGCGAAGGTCATATTCAAGAATTTGATCGCTTTCATAATTGGGTTATAATTAATTTACAACTTTTCATTTGTATATAGTTTTATGTTAGTGTTTTAGGTAAGTGTCCATTAAAGTTAAGCCGTTTCGAGTACTTCGTCTAAATCCAGATTACGATTAGTGCCGTGAATAGCACCGAATATCAAACAAACAAGGTGGATTGGGCTGCATTGAATATTCCAATTCGTCAGTTACAGAACAATATATTAGATGTTGCGTGACGTCAAGAGAATGTCTGCGATGTGTTTATGTTTGTAAAGCTTATGCAAACCTAAGATAGCGATGTTCATTAGCCAATGTCATTGAGAAGTAAGCAGCAAGGCAAACTAACGGCTTAGTAATACCATATCGGTAAGCCAATATGACCTTATTGTACCATTGATCAGACAAACATAATGCTTGTATTTCTGGATAGCTCCTTCAACAAAAAAAAGATATCACAGGGTCGACCGATAATGTAAATAACAATAAGGACGTTCATTTAATGAAAAGGAGTGATTTTGGTCTGTCGACATGGTAACTGTTTTAGACAGATTGCTGTATCTTATTACTAAACATACAAATGTATTCACTTAGGTGAAACGTAATTGTCAAACATCTCGCTTAGAGTCGTCTTGACCAGTGCAGAAAGGCATAAGTTATCCAATACAAAACAGTAGAGGCTTGGACAAAGAAAACACAACCAGTCACAGAAGACCACGTTCTCAAAATGGAAGATGAATACAAAATATGCTCCTTAAAATGCAAAACTGTGGGACAGTTCTCTGAAAAAGATTACTTATAGGTATTTAAATTTCATTTTAATTCGAAATATCAACATTCTTGGTTTGTATAGATGGTCCGGGAAACATGATGGTGAATAATTGAACGTTAAGCATAGAATCGGAATTACTTTGAATTATTTTAAAATTACATTTTTACCAAGATGACCAGCTCCAATATCTAGTGTGTTTAATTAATACCCTCTAGATATGTTAGATATGGTCATGTATTCACCTTGGCCAAATACTACTGAAGATAGCATCATCAACACTAAAGTCTTACGTATAGGTAAGGAATTTTGGTTTTATTATTTTAATAGTTAATATGTTCAAATAAAATATTGAGTGTTAATAAATAGCTGTGATCTTTCTTTTTAATGATTTGCAATGATGAACAGCGACATAAAATGCATCAAAACTTTATAAAAAAAAAAAAAAAAAAAAAAATTGTCCCAACTCAAGCAACTAAGAAATATATGGGGGGGGGGGTATTTCCTCAATAATTGTCCATATTTAATCACCTATTGTCAGGCAATGTTATCGTCAAGAAAATATTATTTTATTGCAAGCAATACATTTCTTGCAACGAACGAACCATTTATTTTTGGAACGGGAATTCCAAATTGATTATGCAGTGCTTGGGCATATCACTGCATGCTATGTCCAATGCGGAGAATGAACTTTCATTCCATGGTGTTTCCCAGTCAACTGTGTATAATGTGTGACATTAATCATCAAACCATAGGTATATTTTAAGAAATGCTGCATAACATACCACGGAAATGGCGCAAACTAGTCAGGTGGAATACCTTTAAAGAAGAACAAATAGTAGATAAAGTGTTCCACCTGTGTTTGAAATGCAAGGCTGACACTATAGAACCGTGGTGTTTATACGTGAACAAACTAAGACGGCATGGTGAATTATTATACAAGAAATCAATTGTTGTTTTGTTGTATAATATGTTGCTCAATTTAAAAATAGTTACTTAGTTGACATTGTAAATATACAAGTATGATATATAACATACGGATCTTACAAACTTCTACTATAGAGATTTATGTTTTTACGAAATATTTTTTTCCGAATAATTACATAAATGATGTACACATTCGTTCAAAAAAATGCACACACGCATCCATGCGTATGAATTCACTCTGTATGAATTTTACACTTTTGTGGATTATGCCACGATTGCTTAAACGATGCACGCATGAGACACGCATTGAACGTTATATCAAATGGTATAATACGATTCTGATCTGTTAACGTGTATACACACGCAACGGAATAACTATTGCGGCCACGTGCATGTCAATATGACAGAAATAGCGATATGTGGATCAAAGTAACAATAACGACCCCTCCGAATCATCGGTCGAATAGTTTGTAAGTGTCTAAACAGTTTCCGGTAACTTAGTGACAGGAAAGTATATTGGATACACAATTCTAACATAATATTGACACAAATCGGAACACAAAAGCTTTGTTAATGTGTAGCCCAAATCAGGTATTTTTTGTTCCTGACGAATATATGTTTGTGTTATATTCAATTTAATTTGTTTTGTATTATAAAAAAACAAACAAAAAAACTCTTACATTAAAATGTTGCATACACATAAAACGTTGAGAATGACATGGGGCCGCCGTCCGTTTTTTATATAGCAAATTTATATTCAATAAGGCGCGAAATTATTGATGAATAAATAATCATATCAAGATTCCATAAATACATGTTTTAGTGTTAATTGTGCGGAGGCCCATGAACGTTGAAATGGTCAAGTTGAAACAACAAAAGAAATATTGAATTAATACCAATTTGATCCTGTGCTCCAGTACTATTATGCTCGCTAATACTTTTAACTGTAACAGTAAGTGTATCAATTTGCTATTTAACGTTTGTATCATTAATAGAAATATTGTCATAGTGTTATCAAATGTTCCACACAAATATAAATTGTTTTTCGATGTATGCAAATCTCTGTTAAGAAGTTCTGCCCAGTGTATTGTGTACGTTTCTAGTAAATAGGATAAAACTCGTTAATGATATCTTCGCGTATACAAATCACGTTGGATCGTGATATAATCCATTATTCAGCGAAAATATTGTCATAAGAATGCTACATGATTCCACGCCACGCGCAAGGCGGCGATATATCTGTATTTGTAAATCGAATATCAACATCAGGAAACATCTATTGAGGGCTTCTCTTTTTTTCTAATTTATATTTCACATTTCTTTACAATGTAGTATACATCCATAATTACTAGAAAACGGAAAACATAAGAAAGTGTATGAAAATATGTACATTTTGTACTATAACATATCGAATATTTAGCGTATGCGTGAATACATTTTAAACAATGTTAACATTGCCAATGTCATTTAAAGAACTTTGTGATTTATAGCAAAAACATAAACTTATAATTTATATTTACGAAACATATAGGTTTTATATCTAGAATAAAGTAAAGAAAATATTTTACAACAAGATTTGTTTCAATGGAATTGTTGTAAATATTTTTTTTTCTTTTTAGAAGGATTTTTTTGTTTAATTGTTTTGCCAAAAAAATTGTCTTAGTAGCATTATTGATGGTTTGTAGAATGTATGAATCACCTGAATTGAACCCATTTTTTTGGTGTTGTTCATATTTATTTTTTACGAGGGCAATCTCAGATTCAATTTTTATTCTCGTAATTAGGTATTCAGTAAAGTGAGGAAAGGTTGGTATACATTTTTTGTATTTCATTTTAAATATAATTTTTTTAATAGTATGATAATAAAGTTAAATACATCTGAGTGTATTTTTTTTTTTTCAGTGCATCCAAAGCAAGCATGAGTTTTATTTATTTCAATTAATATGTTTTTACTGGCAAGAAATGTTTTCATCTTTTTTCATATTATTTGAACGTGTTGGCACTCCCAAAATAAGTTATCTATTGTTTCACCATGTGATTGACAGAAATCACATAATGTGCTGTTGCTAAGTTTGCATTTAAAAAAAATATGTGTCTGTGGGGACAATTCGCATGATAAATTTATATTGAAAGCTGCGTAAAGACGTGTCAATGGTTGAAATGTGGGGCACAATCTGGATTTTTTTCCAAGTGGTTGAGTCTATATCGGTAAATTTTGTGTTCCATTTGTTTTCAATAATGTCATTCTCCTCGTTTTGTAACTGAATATTGTATATAAATTTATTAGGGTTTTTTGTTTTGATTATCGCTTTTGACACAGTTTCGTCTGGTTGATTGATATCGAGGTCATGAATGCTTTCTTCAGTTTTATATTTCGTTGGGATAGATGTGATTAGGGTATTGAATTTCATAAAGTCGTTGTTATTGATGTCGTAGAGGTATTTAATGTTTTCAAAATTATACATCGTTTTATTTCTGAAGTCAAAAAGTTGATATATGTATTTTATCCCTCTGTCATACCAATCGCGATAAAATATTTTTTTCCGTTGGCGGTTATTGACTTGTTATTCCATATAATTTCCTTTTTGATGCGTTTTTGTGAATGCTGTGAGTGTATATATGATTTGCTGCAGACCACGATGTAATGACGTCGTGAAGAAAAGTGTTACCTCCGCTTATTTCTGTTATAGTTTTTTCACTAAGTTCGCTTTCAAAAATTAGTTCGTTTCCATATTTATTTAATCTCAAGTCCCATAAAAGTTTCCATTTACCACAGTTTTCTGAGTCTAAATATCTTTTTATCCAGCTACTTTTTATTGAAGTTAAGAATGTATTAATGTTTGTAAGGTTTAAACCACCACTTTCATACTTTTTATATAAAGTTTTTCTTTTAATTTTGTCCGGCTTGTTGTCCCATATAAAGTTAAATATACTGTTTGTTATACTATTCAGTATTAAGCTAGATGGGTTCGGTAAAACTGAAAATGGGTAGATTAATTTTGGCAACGCAAAAGTTTTAATGACAGTAATTTTGCCCATTAAGGTAAGTTTCCTGTGTTGCCATTGTTTTAAACATGTGTTAAACTCATTCAGCTTTGGGATTAGATTATTTTGTACATTCAAATTACTTTGGTTACAAAAAGTAATTCCTAAAGTTTTTGCTTCTTGAGATGTCCAAATAAAAGGTCTTTCATTGCAGAATTTGATGTTGGTTTTGTTCAAGGATCCAATTCGTAATATCGTTGATTTCGCGGTATTAAGGTTTAGGCCTGATATCTTTTTGAATTCATTCAGGGTTTCCACTAATGCTCTAAATGATTGCTCGCATCCGTTGATGAAAAAAGTTGCGTCATCGGCGAAAAAGGTTTGTTTTATTTCTTTTCCCAATACATTTATGCCTTTAATTTTGCTATTTTGCTCAATATAGTTTGACAATAGTTGCAAGCAAATAATAAATAATGTGGATGATAATGGGCAGCCTTGTCTGACTCCTTTTTTTATTTCAAAACTATCTGAAAGATGCCCATTGTTTATGATTAGACTTTTTATGTTAGTGTAAAATACTTCGACCCACTTAATCAGGCTTGACCCAAAATTCAATTTCTTAAGACATTTTATTATAAATGTATGGTTAAGGCTATCAAAAGCTTTTTCAAAATCTGCAAAAAATAACAGTCCGGGTTTTTGTTTTACATTTAAGTGTTCTATTACATCAAATATCAAACGGACATTTTCTCCAATGTATCGATTTTTCATAAATCCGGTTTGGTCAAAGGATATAATTTCGGGTAAGCATTTTTTAATTCGGTTCGCGATGGTTTTTGTAGCAATTTTATAGTCTGTATTTAATAAACTTATAGGTCTCCAGTTTGCGAGATAATCTAAATCTTTTCCTGGTTTAGGTAGAAGTGTGATAATGCTTTGTTTTTGCAACTCAGTAAGTTCGCCTTTACCAAACGAATAATTTATTGAATTTATATAATAGGGCTTCAGCGTGTTCCAAAACATTTTATAAAACTCGACTGTTAGGCCATCTGAACCTGGGCTTTTGTTGTTACTCATTTCTAACAGTGCAATTCCGCATTCATATTCGTTAAGTTTTCCTTCACACAATTGTTTGCTTTCGTTGGTTAATGTTTTAATTTCAGTGCTGAAAAAAATGTTGTTATCATCTATTTCTTCTGGTAAATCCTTTTTAAACAGGTTTTTATAGTATCTTACTTCGGCTTCCATGATTTCATCTTTCGTTTTAAGTGTTTTACCATTTTCGAGAAGTGTATTAATTGCCTTTCTTTCGGCATTTCTCTTCTCTAGGTTTGCAAAATAGGCTGTATTATGTTCATTGTTTTCTATTTTGATAGCTTTAGCTCTAAGTATTGAACCATTTATTTTTGTTTCATAAATTTGTTCTAGTTTCAGTTGTTTTTGTTTGATTAATTCTGAAAGCTCGTCGTTATTGTTATTTATATTATTATTATTATTATTATTATTATTATTATTATTATTGCAAACCATTTGTTTTTCGATCAGGCGAAACTCATCTTCCAATGTGTTTTCTTCTATTTGGGTTTGTTTCTTTTTGTAAGACGTGTATTTAATAGTTTCATTTCGTACGGTACCTTTTATAATTTCCCAAACTGTATTTGGATTTGAGTCTGGGTTAGCATTTACCACATTGTTTATACTTATCTTAATCTTTTCTTGATATTCAATATCTAATAAAATAGAGTTGTTTAATTTGAAATAACCTGGACCTTTTCCTAAAAGAGATTCGTTGATTGATAAATATACTAGAGAATGGTCGGTTTTATATCCAGGTTTTATGCTACATATATTGATTAAGTTACATAAGTTTTCAGATATCAGGAAATAATCTAGTCTACAATGTATTGGTGGTTTTGTATTTGAATGCCAGGTATATTGTAATTTTTCTGGGTGTTTTGTTCTCCAAATATCTGTTAGTTCGCATGTCGATATTATATTTAGAAGAATATTTCTGCATTTTGAGTGTGTTTTATTACTTCCATTCTTCTTATCTATATTTGTGTTCAAGACAGTATTAAAGTCTCCACCTACGATGTATGATTTTTCATTATGCTTTAGCAGGTAATTTTGTAGTGTATTAAAAAGTGTTATGTCGTCAGAATTTGGTCCGTAAACGTTAATTAATGTGATGATTTTATTTTGAATTTTAATATCGGCAGAAAGTAATCGACCCACTATAATTTCTGTGCTTTGGATAATTTCTATATTGCTTTTAGGATGAATAAAAATCCCAACCCCTTCGCTGTTTGTTTTATTTCCACTATAAACGAATTTCCCGGGCCAATCCTGTTTCCATTTTTCAAAATTATCTTTCGATAAGTGGGTCTCCTGTAGCATGTATATTGAGTGATTTAAACCTTTAAGCCATTCAAAAATGTGTAATCTTTTGTTTTTATTGCTTAAACCGCGAACATTAACAGTTGATATTAAGGATTCCATTGATGATTGTTTATATAGTGTGCATAGTTTTTATGGCAAAACAATTGTTGTGTGAACGCATATTGCGTTTGTTTATTGAGATAGAAAGAAATCATTTTGTGTTGTGGTCGTAAAAACGTAGATCGTCTTATTGTGTAAATACAATATTTACTGGTGCAAAATGTCATGTTTAAAATTACACATGAACTGTTTGCAAATTATTTGAGGTATTTCAATATTAATGTGAGATGGATGTAGAAATGATTTGTATAAAAAAATAAAAAACAAAAAAAAGCAAAATGATAACGTAGAAAAGGAACGTTAACAAACAAGATAAACACGATAAATGTGAAAAATAGAACAACAATAGAAAACGACTATGCATACACGTTTTAAGTATCCCTTTGTCCTTGACAAAATGCGAAAAACAAAAGTGGACAAAGAGATCATAACGTGTGTTGCTAAAATGCATGCCTATCTTTACCTATTTTCACACCATTTTCTTGGTAAGGATTTTTTGTAACAGTTGTTTGCTATAATTGTATTATTCCAAGAAAAAATGTATAGGTAGTTAAAGTTTTCATGATAGTTTATAATTAAGGCATGTAAATTGTATATTTTATAAGGCTCATTTAACGCTATGCAATGTTTTAAATTACATAATGTAAATTACATATATTGTTGCACTAATAATCATGTAAAAAGAAAGGTAATTAATTTGAATGTTCGTATAAGTAAACAATTTATTCATATTTAAATCTAGATTTCAAATTAAATTTAATTAATAAAAAAAAATTATGAAAGTACTTTGAATATTTGCTGTTACAGACATATTATAAACATACAACATCATGTATTTTAACATCGTTGTTCTTGATAAACTTTATCATATATTTTAGTGCATTTTATTACAATGGTATATTAGTGCGCACTTTTATAGAGCGCTTGATGTTTTTAATACATAACATAAGTTTCTAACAATAAATGTTACATTATAGCTACGCCGCATGTAAAGTATCACCTTATTTATAGAGATAAAATAGCTGTACCAGCTGTGTAATAACAATTTAGGCATGTATCTGTTATATTTTATAGTGCTCATTTTACTGTATGCTCTTGATTTAAATTAATTATTGTGTTGCATTAGTATCAATGTAATTGAAGGGTATTTAATTTGAGTTTTTCGTATAAGTAAACAATTTATTTATATTTAAATTACATTTAAAATTAAAGTATACAAAATATTAAACACTTTTAGTTTCTTATTGTAGCATTTTGAATATTTACTGTTACAGAAATATTATAAAACATACAACAGCATGCATTTTTTTTTATCCTTAAAAAATTCCAACAACAAAGCAACAACAACAGCATTATATCTGTATCCTCTTACAAATTTCAAAAAAAAGTAGATTTATTTACAATACTACGTGGATGTCGCAAACAAGTTGTAAAAATGCAAAACAACATCGAACGACAATTCTGAAATACAAGTACTTAAGAGTTAAACAATACAAACACACAAAATAACTGATGTGCTGTGAAAAAAGTGTTACCTTATCAAAGTGCCACATCATACTATTATATTCTCGCTTCTTTTTTAAAACAATTAAGTGTATACAGCAAGCACTGTTTTCTAAAGCGTTTTTCGATAATTTTCAAGTAACTTCAAACTCTCAGTTCGTATTATTTGTATTCGTATAATATACTTGCATGATCAATTTAAAACATGTTCGATACAGCGTGCTTCAATTTGGTTCAGACAACAACTTACAACCAGATTATAAACATTGATGATATTTCTCACGTACTGTTAAGTTTCTACGTGAAAGGTTTAACCAATAACAGTTAAATATGTTTTACTACACAATATGTGTTTATATGGACCGAGTATATACATATTTGTATATAACTTTATCTACTCGTTTACAACTATACATTTATATATACCTTTACGCCCATACTACATGTATATATATAACCTTACCTACTTTGAAAAGGGTTTATTATCGATTATATTCACTGTCAATGTATATACATGATTATGATATGTTTACAAACTGGCGTTCGTTTGAACTGGGTTTACAAAAAAAGTGTGTGAACTATGCTGGATATAATTAGCCATAGTGCAGCGGATATTTTCTACGCTTGACTTGTGTGTCTGTTCAACGCTCTGCAATGTCATCTCGTTTCATCTGTATACTTCAGCACAAAGATAAGGTTCTGTTTTCATGTTCATATCAATAAGATTTCTGTACTCGGCAAACTGGATCACTCGTGTGTCCCCTTTTGCACTCTTATGGTGTACTTTTCCGTCCCACGACCAGACTGCTTCTTAGTCAGATTTGGTCCTCTTTATTGCCATGAGGACTTTCTGGTTGATTTGTGTCAAATCCTCATTTAAGAAGATGTCAGTCCCTTTAAATTCTCGTCTGTTTAACATGATGGTATTCCTTTTCATCCTAGACACGAATTTTACTATAATAGGACATGTATGACCGTCTTTGGGTTTTCCTAATCTGTGGGCGATATCAATGTCTGCTTCTTGTAAGTTTATCTTTGGGAATTTTTCGTTCAATATATGTACAAAGTTATTGGTGGTTGTTTCAGCAGATTAATTTGTGTTTTTCTCTAAACTTTCAGAGATACCAGAGATGCGTATGTTGTTTCTACGCCTGTATTGTTCAAGATCGTTTAACTGACCAGTTTTATCATGCAGGTTTTTCTTTTAATTTGTGATGTTTTGGGCTTCATCTTCTTTAGTTGTCACTAATTGTTTTTCTAGCTAATTTATTTTACTTTTGAGGTTGTCATTCTCTTTCTCCTTTTCGAAGATTTTGCTTTCAAGAATATTAAGCTTGTGCTCTACATATTTTAAAATATCGTCTTCCAAGAGGGTAACTGTATCCACAATGACTTGTTTAAGGGTTGAGTTTGTTCCTGATCAAAGGCTTGTAAGCTTTTCGTTTATTGCTGCTTATTCCTTTTTTATGTCTGTTTCTGCCATGGTCATTTCAATTTCTTCTGTAATGATTTATTGTGTTTTACCTTTCTTTTTCTTTTGTTTAATTGTTTGTTTGTTTGTCTTTTTGTTGTTGTATACTGGTGTCTAATTCGCTACCACTGGAATCACTATGCTTTCTTTTGGAGATATCTGACATATCTCTACATGTGTTTACATTTTAATTTTGCTCAGTATAGCTGAACATTTCTTGTGCGTGGATTGAGTGACATAGAATACTAGAGCATGAATATCTCGTGCACTTCGAGTTTTCACTGAGCAATGCTGTTTACAAAAATTACAAATGGCGATCCGTATACAATCTACGTTTTCCGACCATCGTTTGTTTATGCTGACTTTAATGTCATTTTCATGTTTTCTGTAATGTATAAGATGAGTAAAGTGTTACCGGTATATGTGTAGTCCAGTACAATCCAATTTTCACTGTTTATGTATTCTATAAATCACTAAATTTCGTATATNACCTTTTTTTTCTTTTGTTTAATTGTTTGTTTGTCTTTTTGTTGTTGTATACTGGTGTCTAATTCGCTACCACTGGAATCACTATGCTTTCATTTGGAGATATCTGACATCTCTCTTCATGTTTCTACATTTTAATTTTGCTCAGTATAGCTGATTTTTTTTTGTTCGTGGATTGAGTGACATTGAATAATAGAGCATGAATATCTCGTGCACTTCGAGTTTTCACTGAGCAATGCTGTTTACAAAAATTACAAATGGCGATCCGTATACAATCTACGTTACTCGACCATCGTTTGTTTATGCTGACTTTAATGTCATTTTCATGTTTTCTGTAATGTGTAAGATGAGTTAAGTGTTACCGGTATATTTGTAGTCCAGTACTATCCAATTTTCACTGTTTATGTATTCTATAAATCACTAAATTTCGTATATTTTATAAGCTTTAAAAAACGCGACTTATTACTTCCACGCATGCCCCATTGAGGGCTTCTCGGTACCAGAAGAGATACCTCAAGATTGATATACGTATTAGGAAATGCAATTAAAGTTCATTTCATTTTATAATTTGCGATTGTATTAACAGTTAACAGATAAGTGTTCTAGAATTTGACATGTATGACCTTCGGTGGCAAATACTTCTCATAAAAAGGTGTACATAGTTTGCTTTCTGAGTTCCTGGAAATGAAAATCGCGAAGTGACACACACTTGTCAACATTCTACGTATACATAATTCTTAATACATTTCTGGAAAATAATACACATTATTTGAGATAACAATACATTTCCATCTTTTTAATAACAAATTGTTAATAGCGTATCGTGTCTGAGATTGAGTTGTGCCGATTCGGAATGCTTTCTGCTCTTCTGGCAATTAGATGCCGTAGCCATACATGCGAATAACTCGACTGTTGTCTCGTTCTGTTTCTATCGATACCACCAAAGACAACAACTGGTAAATTATGATGGTCTATGAGGACAGCAAGGGTTACCTTTTGGACCTGGGGAAGGTCTTCTATAATATGGCATTATGTGGCATGTTTAAGTATAAACACCGAATATAGCTAAACTCTAAAACATTTCCACTTCTGAATTGTCTTGCTTGAAGCGAAATGATTGACTTGTTGAAAATGCAAGGTAGTTTTGTATGCATATCAGCATTTTTTTGCAAAATGGATTAAGTGTTTTATGCCACTTTCTGTTTTATTTTCAATCTTCAATAGATACTATACATACTTAAATATCAGAAACATATTTTGGTTTATAAGTTATCGTTATTGACCTTGGCATATCGTTCCAAATCGTGTCATAGCATCTCTAACATCTGCACATGGAACTCACTGAATAAAATTGAAATTCAAATTGAAACGTGGGAGTATTTATTTTAAGGACCACACACTGCATGTAATAGTTGTCTAATTATTGTAATTGTTGCTAAATCAAAATAGGTACGTAAAGAGGGATGACAGGCATAAATTAATGAATAGCGCCACAAAATTACATTGCAATATCCTAACGCAATGCCACATTATTGTCAATAACTTAAACATTTCATTGCTCGCAATTCATTTGATGGGTACTGTAAATCAATGAATCGATAACAGAGGTCCAGAATGTTTATACCGCAGGATTTAAAGTTTCCGTTTCGTTCTTAATTGTGAAAATTAACGTCGTTTTGCAACAGACCCAGTAACAAGAATAGATTCGCAAAATAATGCTCAAATAATCGCTATAAAAAACATCCCGCACACAAACCAATGCATATAGTCATCCGAAACAAACAGAAACAAATAACACACGCGTATTTGCATCGTTTTCAGCAAATCATATTGTATGCATACTTATCCAAACGGTAAATCAACACAGAGATATAACAGGTACATTTAATTTGCAGTCAATGAGCACTTGAAATTGTGCAGACACTGATTAGATAAAAAAAACGCTAATTTTGGGCGAACTAGCTGATAGCACAGCACTCCGGTTTACACATCGATAAGATAAATGATTCAGATATATTGTTCACAAATGAGGGGCGGTATTATGATGGCTTTCATAGAACAATTTGGAATGCTTGACATTAATCATCGAAAAAATATAAATATGTTTTGAAAGTCCTGGATAAAACATCTGGCAAGCACAGAACTTTGGAGAACAAAATACCTAACTATGTATGATTTATTTATATTTCATACTGAACAAGAAACCGAAAGGTTTTCTAAATGTTTGTTTCAAACTGAATTCATTATTTGTATAAAAATTAATGCTGATCAAGTTGCTGTGTGTTTATGTGTTTTACTGTTACCGGTAGTATTTATCATAGTTTAAACAGTAATAATGAGTCAATAGACCAAAGATCAAGAGAGTTAATTATATTAAAATATTACAATTTGGCCATCTTCGAGGAATCGTGAATTCGTAAAACAAAAACAGAGACAAAAATCTGGCAACGCTAGTGAAAATTTAGGAGATAACTTAATGTTACCGGCTTAGTCTTTTGTTCAAGGAAATTGTCCGATTACCTTTTTTAATCCGAACTTTACATTCAGCACACAATTGCACACAAAACATGATCTAAATAAATATATGTGCACAATGATGTTTCGTTTTCAGTTTAATTTTATACAATATACCAATGCCTATTAAGTAAAGTAAAATTGTATACACAGTGCAGAGTATAGCACAATATTAATCGCATGTAACTAAAAATAATAAATAAGTCGTAAAAGTTGTGTTTACTACGTCGCAAAAACTTCCAATTTTAACAGCCTGAGCGATTGCTATTTTTTACCAAAAAGCAACAACAAAAACAAACAGCTTGTATTCTCCGTATATTGACGCGCGGTTGTCGGAAAACTTGTTTCCCTATGACCGTTGTTTTGTATACATAGACAGCATTTTAATCTCTTAATTCGGACAGCCAGTAATGTATATTATGCCAAACGGAGTTGTGTTCAACAACGATGAAACGTGCGTTGTTTGAGAATGCTCAAATGTGGAGGTGAGATTCCATTATACATAAAAGGACGATTAATTATAGTCAAGTGGATGCGAAGCAAGTGCTTTAGGTCTTTGCATTATGGAATCGCGAAAGGGAATGCCATGCCCTCAACGATGATATTGCGGATAGGATCGGTTGATTTTTTTCTCTTTTCATTCTGTAACGGTTTGATTAGATGTTATATGATTTAGTTTATACATGCGCTTTTCGATTTGTTCAGATGTGTCGTTAAGTAAACTGGGTATACATGTAATGTAAGTATACACAAAGTGAAACTACAGTTACATCAGCGGGGTAGAAATCCTACATTGCCAAAATAAAAAAAAAATCAACGCATCACGAAAACAACAAACACCATCAACAAACATCTATTTGAATCACGGGCAATAATGTATCTCAAATGAAGATTTTGCTAATTTTGATTGGACATTTGACCAAATGATATTATTGTAATTCCAAGTTGGAAAGAAACGACACTCGGTAATCCAATTTGGAACCCAGAATAATATCGGTTAACATCATTGGAAAGGACATTACAACACAAGTGTTTGTTTCACCAGAATATAAATCCTTTATCGCCAAATGAATTTTAGAATTCGAATTAAATAAATGCAGTCTTTAAACACAAAACGCGTATATCCGTAAATATATTTTCGACTAGCGCCACGTCTCGTATCTAGGCGCGTGTTATCCGAGAAAATGCCTTTTTTGCATTTTATATTTGTAACACTGTTTCTGTTCATGGATATTTCTTTCAACACTTATCGATATCCGCTTTTTTTTCTGAATAACAAATAACTAAAATTTATCATGTCTAATACAGAGACACTGTAGTTAAATTATCATTAATTGGTCGATAAAAAATGATTATAGACAGCAATAAACAACGCCTCACGGCTTATGTCACATAAGTCATGAGTCAATCAGGATGTTTTAAGTGCATGTGAGCATACGAGAAGACGGTTTCCAATGGAACTGTAAATATGACATCATGCATTGTTTGCAACATAAATGCAAATCTTCCAACACAGGAACAAAACAGATCACATTCTATAACTTAATGCTGTTCAAAAAGGTTAAATCACCATACTGCCACAGTAGAACGAATGATCTCCTTTTGACTTGTTACCAATACAACGTTTTGCATTTGGACATATTGCTGTATTACAATTAGATAAATTGCTTATGTGACCTATGTTTCGTACTCCAGCAAATACAAGTCCATTGTTGCTCTTATGAGTTTAAAAAACTGTATTAAAATTACTCTGTAATTATAAGAATTTAATAGTATTTTTCTTTATTGTGTCGGTGTACTTCATTGTGTGGGTGTACTTAATTGTTTCGGTGTACTTCATTGTTACGGTGTATATCATTGTGTCGGTGTACTTCATTGTGTCGGTGAACTTCATTGTGTCGGTGTACTTCATTGTGTCGGTGTTTGCTCTTTCTGTAAATCAGAGCCTAATTGTACACAAACCGAACGAGTTTCTTGTATTGAGGCATACTTTTCCCAACAGCTTTATACCAACGAGATGCAGAACATGATATTCATTTCTAACATCCAATGTTAGCATCATTCTTATCCGCTCTTATATGAGCATACAGTAGCGAGTGGAAAACGGGTGCAATCTATTAAATCAAAGCCCAAGAGGGAACAAGTCGATACAATCGTGTATCAGGTACTGATTCTAAGATAGTATAATTACCTTACAGAAATAATAAGCTGCATCTCGGTAAATCAATAATAATTAACGATAATAATTACGATAATAAGTGAACCATATAGAATGATTAAGAAAATGGTTTATTTTGTAAAAGCCTTATTATGTACTTATAAGACGCAAAACTGCTTTGAGTTTCACTTTCCTTACTTGCTTGCGAACTTGATTGTTTAGATTTAAATTTGAACAAGTATCCACTCAGTGTCAGATCAATACACGCAATACATGGATGTTTGACAATATACCTACACAGTATAGTTATAAAATGATGTTTATTGTTTCGTCACGTTGTAAAGTGGACGATCTCTGCCTTACAATATGTCGACGTTATAAAGTAACGTAATTTAAACTAAATTTACGTTCGGCTTTTTTTTCCGTTCGCATTAACTAAATTACAATCTATCTAATACATGCTGGTTAATTCAACATTGTTGAATAAAGCAAACAAGTACAGCATAATGACTTGAGGTTTTCTATTTTCAAGACACTATTCGATGTATAAATGTGTTTTTTTCTGTCTTTTTGTAATGGTTTCATTCGAAATGATGCGGAAATGATAGGACAAATATACAAAAAGGCAAGTGTTGAATGCAGGTAATCTTAGCTAAATCAAACCTGAAACTTCTGAAGGCGTGTTTTTAGACTATATAGGCCTCGCTAATTAAATGTTCCATTTATTTAGCGATATATTATGTATCTGTTTATAGAACCAAACTTGTATTTTCCATCTAGCAATATATCGAATCTTGCAATTCAGCAAGATAATAACTAAGACGCGTTTGTATTATGATAACAAATATAATACATTAGTCACACATAAACATTACTTTGTTTAAATCAGTTACAGATGTTGTTACGACATGTTCAAATACAAACAGGTATTTATCGAGATAGTTTGACACTGTTATATGACAAGAGAGTCTTTATATAACTTGCCAATCAATATATGTCAATGGGTTAATCTACTGTTTGGTTTAACGTAATTTGATTATTCAACTTGGCCAAACGAGATACACCTTTTATTTTAACTTAACAAATGTTTGGTCGATGCTACTAAACATTCAGCCATACATTTCATCAATGACTTAATCCAACAGCTTTTACTTCTACATAACAAATGTGAATTTAGGCACTTTCACCATTTAAGACGTGTACTACCACGTTAAACAGTCTATGAACTGGTTCTATGAGTAAGTGGGAAACATATTACAGTTTAATATGTGAACTAATAATTGTATTTTAGACAAAAGTCGCCCTTACCGATATGTCATTGTTTATTTTACATTGAAAATAATTCGATTGTTTTACATTTCTGAACATTTAAATATTTCTTTTGCAAATATAGTTAATATTACACCAAACTACACAATAACTAATATAAGAAGGACGATACATATGATTCAAATTGTTCTTCCAACGAAACTAAAGAAATGGATGCATTGTTTTTTTTAACTTACATTTCTTCTAAAATTGTATTTTTGAAATATAACCTTTAACAGATTTATTTTTGAATATTTAAATATTCATTAGTTTAACATGTTTTATGAACTATAGAAAGGCCGCACATTGTACTGATTCTGTGTTGTTTCTGCAAATATCCTCATTTAGAAAGGCGAACAATCTTACCAAATGCCCCACGTTTGATTTCATTGTGTGTATTTAACGCGATCATTATTGCGATGAACTTACCCCAAGACGGTCTAGTCATTAAGTGACTAAATGAATGAAAGAAGACAGCAGAAACATACAATGTACGTATAATGTACTGAAAGATTGCACTTTACCAAATTAGATACAAAAACCTATTTTGTTTTGCAATATCATTGTGCAGCGCTGAAATATAGGCATCCTTAAATTATTTTAATTATGAAACATGTGTAATGTTCAAAATGAGATAACCTATGACCTCTAAGAAATGCAGTATCTTGTGTTATTTTTCTTCTGATTTATTTTTTACATGAGTAATTTTGATAATGGTCAAGTTTTAGTGATCAAAGGGTATTTTGGAAGTGTTTGTTTGTAAATACCACCACCATTAACCTAGTAGTTTCCCCAGTTTTGACATACAAAGTTGTTCACTGTTTCTTGAACAGCTGTTAGTGCATGCATTAGTGTGCAGTGTGTGAAATTCAGTCAAAACATTCATTAAAATCCATTATCAACGTTTAACCATATGAAATACATTTAAAATATGTTCAAGTCTGTTTTATTGTGCAATTGTGTTCAACAACTTTAACTCGTGTAAGATGTGTTATGTTAAACTATATTTTAACTGAGATGCTTTAGTAAACGCATGAACGACGCTAATCAGAAATAGTTATTGTAACATGCAATGCATCGTTCCAAGAACAATGGTGTATTATTCAATATACATTGAAAGTATGAGACAAATAACTAAATCGATGTCGTTATGTATGTTTGGACTGCAGGTAATAAATACACGTGTACATTTGCCCTGTCTATGTACACACACTCAAGAAAACATTCCTCTGGTGTAATATGATTAACACAGTATATTAACCAATAGCAGTATCACAAATATTCCAGTTTGACAAAACACCAAAATACAATGCACATTATATTATCAACTTCGTATTCGTATTTTTATGATAAATGCAATTAATATGTATGCACTCCTGCTAACGATGATATGTAATATGCGATTCTTCTATTAAACCATATACAAACATTATTAATAATAACATGTCAATGTGAATGTAAATATATACATCATTTCGAGGTTTCAAGTAATTTTCTTATACATTATATTTTGCTCAATTTGATTTGAAACACATGTCGTAAAACGGACATTAAGTAATATAAAAAATGTACATGCGAATTATACTGTAGACACTAATTTGCGTTCAGTGTCGTTCCATATTAGCCTATGCAGTCCGCACAGGCTATAAAGGGACGTCACTTTCCGCCTGAAGTGGATTTTCGTCAAGAACAGTCTTCATTTAAATGAAAATATAATACAAGCGAATGTGTCCTATCTAAATAGCCTGTGCGTACTGCACATGATAATCTGGGATATCCCTTTACGCACATGCATTAAAACTCTTTTACATAGATTGCTGCCCATAAATGATAAGTTTTTAAATCCAATTCCACCTATTCACGAGTTCATATATTATAATTAATGCGTAACGTCAATGAGGTTCTTGTTAAACAGTAAACAAATGCATGGCATAAGTTTTACTTAATAATAATACCCAAGTCCAGCAAACAATCCATTTAGTTGAAATAAAAAGATCAATGATTTCATTTAATGATTACAGTTGGTGTTCTGTTTTAAAAGTATAAGATAATAATACTATTTTTCTCTTGCTTGAGTTTCTTGAGTTTCCTTGTTAAGCCACAATGATGATTGTTTTAAGTAAGGAAAATTTGATTTCAGAAAAATTCATGAATCTGAATATTAAACGAACACGCATATGTTTTAAGGTGTTTGTCGTTTCAACGTCAAATTTAATATATTTCATCAGGCACTAAATTTTTACAACATTATACATGATTTATTAAAACACAATGCTGACACAAATATTGTGTGACCAGATATTTGCAAGCAGTTATATAAAAACGGTGTACGTTGTCAATAATAGTATGTGTCAGTTATTGGCTTTCATATGAATAATACAATAATTATATATCATAATCTATTTTAGTTCTCAATGATAAATATTTCTTTTGTAAAAAAAGAGTTGTGTGTATTAGTTCATGGTTTAAATATGTTTACATATTTATGTTTACCAATATAATGTAAACAAAAAATCTTTAGAAAAATACAATACATTTATTTGACATTTAAATAAATTGATGATAATTTAAATCATTTATAATCAAGATAAAATATATGTGTTTATATATGTGGATTTAGTTTACATGTAATTGCACTAGTTAACAAAAAGGTCTGTTATTTCATCTGTGAAATGCCGCCTCCGTTGCAATATTCGGATTGCAATCCTTATACTCCCAAACGCCTCGTTGACTTAACGATGTTATTGAATGCTTTTCGTAGAAAGGGTTAACGCTCTTATGGTGTTATGTTGCTTTTATCCGTCCTATCAATGTTCACAGACGTTCCTTTGCAATGGTTTTTACAGAATTAAAACGTGATCGAATACTTTGTCCGTTTCAAGTTGCATACACGATGCCCACGTTTGAAGTGAATTCACAGTAAGGAAAAACACTTATTAATATTGTTCAAACTAAACACTAACCGCTTTTCAAATTGTTCATAAATAAGGTTTTCACAAACAACAATTTAATTCCTTCTCCAGCAACATCACACTATGCATTGTATACAAATTTTCATTCATATAAAATCCACGCCTGTTCACTTAATCGTCTAATAGGAACGCATTTTCCTGAGAGTCTAATTCAATTTAACTTCGTCTCGTCTTTGATATCGTTTCGCCGTCAACAGAGCGCGCTGCCTGACTGATAAGAAAACTTCTCTCCTATACCGATCAATTGGCCCGCATCGCTCGAGTGACTAAGACCAACGCTAATGACATACGCTGCTCTCGTGTGCTTTATGTTGTCCAATACCATCTGAAAAGAGAAATCGCAACGTTTCTTTAGTTACTGTAGCAGCTAAAACAACAATTATGATATTTATAAATTCTTGTATTACCGGCGCAGACATGTACGTTATTTGGAGAAAACAGTCGACGGCGTAAGTCGAAGTTAGAAAACAAAATGTGTAATTATTCGCAGCTGCACAAGAATAACAGCGGCATGAAAAAAAGTACCCCTCCCGCCAAAAATAAAATTAAAAATAAATAACAATAAGTTAAATGAATAAATAAATGAATATATAAATGCAAATAAATAAATACATACACAAATAAATAAATAAATATAAAAATATTATGTTTGTATTGTACTCTGACATGATAAACACAATTTATATTGAGCATTCGTACAATGCGAATAAGGTATTACCATTATATTGATATTATTACTTTGGTAAATGCCGACAGTTATATAATGTACGAGAAGGACGACTTATTTCAAGAAGTCCAATACATACGAGCCTCGCTCTGCGAAAAGGAGAGTTTAATGGAGGTGCGAAAATTGTCCTCCCAGATTAGCAGTCCGACTGACGAAAATCTAATTAAGGCGGAAAGTGTCGTCCCTGACTTTTATCATTCTAATACGGGACGACACTCTACGCCCATGCATTAAAAAACCTTTTCACAGAGCGAGATTCATACGTTATTGGGTAATGGTTCTTCATAGTCTTATGAAGCCCATTGGAATCCATTTAACATTTAACACATCGGCATTACCGAATCAAATAAAACAAGTATGCTTCGAAAAACGTTAATCAAACAAAGATATAAATCAGGAAACCATTCCGTTGATTATCAATTCGAACGTATGACAGCCCGATAATTAACATTAATTTATTGTACGAGATGCGATACAAAACACTTCTGTGTATTCCCATCTGTAAGTATAAAATGTATCGACGGCGTTTCTTTACAATCTATTGATTTAAAACGCACACTTTACACGAGCTGATATTGAGAATAACAGTGCCCTTTTGTTGTGTAATATATCAGGTGAGGCTTAACTAATGTTTTATTTGTGCCGAGTCTGATATATATATATANAATTATCTTCACACGTGAAATATTACTAAAAATTAAAACAGTCAAACATGAGTCTTAAAATATTTACTTTAAGTGAGAAAAATTACACAGTCAATCTCAATCGAACATACACTAATTGAATATCCGTTTCTGGTTGCTAAATTAAATGTATGTTGACTCATTGCTCTGACATATTGAAACATTGATAACACGTCAGAGGAATGCCGGTGGAATTTTCATCAGTTCCCGTATACGGGTTTATTCAAGTTTCTGCATGCTACACAGTGTTTAGGGTCATATCTTAACACATATGTTCAACTCGCCACAAAGATGTTTGAAAATAATTTGATGTGGTTATGGTGAGGGCAAAGCAAACATGTGTTATGTGTCATGTGATACTTGTGACATTCGAGTATTGTACGTGCGATACAAGATTGGGTTAAGCTAAGCTTTTCTGTAGAAAAGCATAATCTTCATAGGGAAATATGATTGGTTCGCATCCTTCCATTTGTATTTGAAGTTCAAGAAAACAGCACCCGCACGTTGTCCAGAAGTGTGAGCGCGTCATGGACAAATTATTTCAAAGTAACCTTGTTGAAAATTCCCTGGACTACAAATATGTTGCAAGTTTTTTTTTATTCATTTTACGATGTTTTGCCAAAGAAATCGGTTTTTAGAAACCAGTTGTCTTTCGTAGAAGGCTCGGATTGGGCCTTAACTTCACACTTGTCTGGGTTATCATGGTGTGTTAACGAAACATGATTAGGTACCTGCTTCTAAGAGCAATTTCATTCCAAAAACACGGGTTTAAACGCATCATTGGTTATCATATGAGCCTCTCTGTGTGAAAAGAAGGTTTCATGCATGCGCGTAAAGTGTCAAACTAAGTAGGGACGACATTTTCCGCTTAAATTGGATTTTTGTCAAGAAGAGTCTTTATTTAAACGTAAAATATCATACAAGCGGAAAGTGTCGTCCCTGATTAGCCTGTGCGGATTGCACATGCTTAAAGGGGGACGACACTTAATGCACATGCATTAAACCCCTTTCCATAGAGCGGGACTGATATACATATAGGTCACTGCTAATTGGTAAGAGTTCACTTTGTCTTCATCTGGATAATATATGTGTGGCGCCAAATATATTTTACCTTATACCTCAATTTATTTTACATTTCTCAAAATGTATCTCTTTATTATTTCTCACACTGTACGTAAGAATCAAACTAGGAAAGCGTTTTTCTTGGCTGATACCTCTCACCATAATTAAAAAAAAAACACAATTAAGACACACACCATGGTCAATGCTTACATATGTTTTCGAATTGTGAATGGTAAAATAAAGTCTCATTGATCAGCATATAATTATATACACAAAGTGAAACTGCAGCTGTACCAGCATGACAGAAACCGAATTACAAAATATTGTCCATTTGTTTTTCCAATAAACTGATTGCTTAACAGTGACAAAAAAAATGTACTAAATAAGATAAACATCCATATAACAAATACAGCAAATAATGCAACTGTTAATGAGTTATCACTATGAAGGTCATATATGGAACAACCTCGTGGCTTGTCGGTGCTCAAGAAGCGGTAATTTTAAAATCATAAAACCATATACTAGCATGAACAGACTATATTTTACTCCTGATAACCAATTAAGAACCCCTGTTTAACAACAACAACAACAACAACGTGTCCTGCCTCATTATTGATATCCCATGACATGTGAACTATGCAATATATTAAACATGGTGCGCACATCCTGCAGCAAGAGCATGTTGAGTGCTTATCAGCTCAGGTTTCGTAACTGATATTATACAAGCCCGACATTTGCGCACATAAACTGAACATAAAAGCATGACACGATACAGAACAAATTATGACTAATTTATTACCCGCTTCCATTATAATTTAATTTTACACGAGGTCGACTTGTCGTCGTCAAGAATTCGAATTGCAAAACACAACACAGTCAAGGAATGGTTTGATAAATAAAGTAGTTGTGGGTAGAACCATTATATGAATATTTTTAGGTAAATATGATGCACGTTGTTCTTATAAAGGATATTTGTTCGGATTAAAATATAGACTGACGGAATGGATGACTTAAGTGTGGAATGGACAAGTACGATTTGTTACATGTTGCACAACCTATTAAAGATTAAAATATATATTTATATACGAATTGCCTATAGGCGATCAGGTAATATATTATGCACTGCCAATTCACGCCTATAGAGACGCAGTAAGAAGCGGATTATTTCCTTGATACACGATTGGAACCGTCACGTCCGACAGTTAAGTCCGTACCATTAACAGCACGCTGTACACTTGCCTACATGATCATTTGTATTACGAACACACTGGAGTAGAAAATGGCTTTGGGATCGTTTGATGCATGGCATACGCCAGAAACCGTTGACAGGATACTCTGATAGAGAAATATTTTAGCACAATTAACAATTTTGATCAACGGTTTCTTCCAACTGGAATGTCAGTAGTTTATTACAAAATATCCCTATCGGACACGATGGGGAACATCACCAAAATCATGAAATACCGTAAGGCTGGACAGAGATATACGGGACGCAGTACAGTCGCAATCTAAGGAATAGTCGCCAGACCTGAGTATTGTGTCTACAGAGAATATTCCGTTCGCGTCATGCAACCCTTTCTTTAACTGCTTGCACACGCTCTGTGTCGAAAGACATTCCGCTAGTAAAACAGCTTTATGAATATGTAGACGAGTTAATAAAATAGTATGATGTTGATGACATAAATATATATGAACGTTCACTCTGTATGATATAATAGTATTTAAGTTTATTATACCCGTCAAAATAGATACACATACAAATAAAATTGCAGCTTAAAGGATAATACTATATGATATTTGCAAGAATAAACATATTTGTAAAATTGTACAAAGTATTCGTCTAATGTTAAGTTCGCGACTCGGTTTTATCAACACTCAAATATATCTTTTTAATTATTTAAAAAATATATCACCTTGAAACTGTCGATGTCCTGGGAGATTTTTTATAATTTATGCTAAACACAGTATTAATAGCAGTTAACTAGATACGAATTGAATGTACATTATGTACAATTTATAGAGGTATCGTAGTGAAGGAATAGTGATGATGGTAACAATAACGTTTCTGGACTTGTATTATTGACAAATATTACAGACATTATCGCCTATGCTTGAATTCAAATCCTACTGAAGCCGAGTATTTCAACCACACATTTTGAGGATTTTAATTATGTTTTTATGCAAATAGGTTTTTCTTAGATACTTGCCTATATTTATTGGAAATAAATAATCGAGTTGTCACTTTAATTGAATACTTTTCCCATATTGATAAAAAAAAAGTATTTGTTTCTGAAGTTAATTAGTTTCTTTCAGCGAAAATGTGTCAATATCAAAATAACCTTGTTATTGTTCTATTATTTATTTGGATAATTTATAACAACACTTTTAATTCAAATCTTATTTGTGTCAATAATTGTTTAGGGATATTTCTTAGTATGCTTAAATTAACTAGCATTTATGAGTTATTAGATATATACTTTCGTGTGTAAATAGCAATAATACAAAAACATCTCTATGAAATTATACTTTTCTAGTTAACATATCTTGAACGTTATCATTGGAGGGCGTAAAAATCGAAATATGACCATGAACGATGTGTATGCCATATTTTAAAATAGAATAAAAAGCAACAACCCATACGGAATACCACAATATGAATGTTTTTATTTGTCTTATCGCAGTCATAAACAAGATTGGTTTCAGAACAGCACTACGACTTATTCAAATATTCAACGGTTTAGATATGCCACCAATTTACTTACAGGTTATAGTTCATTGATATTGTTGTAAATGAACCTTGAATATACATCAGTTTTAAGTGTAGATCATATCAAATAACTTAGGGATGGACGTGTTCTTCTATATATGTTAACTGGCTCGCGGAAACAACATCGCGCATCTTTTTCAGATATAACGAAAATCGTGAATGTATTAAGCATAAATGTTTAAGTGTCTTTTAAAAAAAACATTTCTGAAACACATCCTTATCAAGACATAAACGTAAGATAATATGTATATAATATACTTTTCCTTAGTAGCCAGAATGTCGTTGTTTTCCTATGCACATTGTTTAAAATAATCACGTTGTTGATGACTTTGAAGAACCACGACATGTTGTAACATCATGTAGCATCTACCGGACATAAGAAACATGACGAAATTATTTTGGTCATAACTTTCTATGATTAGTATTACAAATGCAGCTGCATTATATTGCTTTTACTGATGTTTTTTGCGAATTGATGATCAAAACGACTTAAGGCTTGCTTGCTTCAAAGAGCTTTTGTTATATACAATATGCAAGAAAAATATGTTTGCGGTTAGTAGTCAAGACGCCACATGTCTGTGAGGTAGTTATCGGATAGGGATTATGTCTGCTTTTTGTAGTGTAAATGCATGCAATTTTCATTTGCAATGTATTCAATCACAATGTAGCGTCAATACAAATAACATCAATATCGTAAATTTTTCGTTGTATTTTTGTTTATAAAAAGCAAATAAGATTTCATTTTATTCTGATTTCAATCAACATTACCGACTAATTGGACGGGACCCATATATAAGGGATTGTTTCTTTAAGAAACAAAGAAATGAACCCGACATTAAAACTACTGATTGTATTATTGACATTTGAAATTCGCAAATGTTCCAATGAAATTGTTTATGTCGTTTAACGTGTAAGCATATGTTCACCAAACGTGTTTTAAAGAAGTCGGTATAGTTTAAGACAGCGACGTCATAATAAAACAGAAACAAAGAAAATAAAGCGAGATCAGTGCATTTGTTTGTAGCGGCACTTTTACTTTCATCTTAAACCATACCAAATATTCACCATATTATTGATGTAGAATAACATTACTATCTTATTGACATGCCTTTGATAAATATATTCGATTTATGACTTCTTTTTCCATGTATTAAAACGATCTTCAATACAGGCCCCACATTGCAATATACAATTTTACTACAGTTTTATTAAACATTAATTATTGTGTAATTATTGCCTTCAATTAAGTCTAGGGTGATTGAGATATTGTTTTCGAAATGTGAGATTCAGATATATCCTTATTTCTGATATAGGTCGGGTGCGATGATGTGAAGAAATTAATAGCGGAATAAATTTAAGTTATCGTATAGTAACAAATATTATAAAATGTATTACTTAACCATCAGGTTGTTGGCACTTGGGTACTGAACGATAACATCAAGTGTGCTTTGGTAAACATAACGCCTAGCAATTCTACGATTTTGTTCAAATTTCCTGGAAGACTATCACATGTTTCATGGATGCATTTATTGTCAGTAAGTTTATGTTGATATGCATTGTGAAATGAATCACGCAGAGCTCTTTGCGGTTGAAACATTGAAATAGTATTGAAATTTTCATAGTATTCTCGTTAATATTAATTGAGAGAATATAAAACATGTTGTGTTGATATTTTGTTTATATATTCAACATGCCATCATGGCATTCTCTACTAATTTCCCATAATAAGTATTGCCACATACTATCATCGGCAAAATTACAGATCCGCTTGCTTATCTTATAGAAAAGAAACTGCATAAAGGAAACGGTTCGTGTTATCAATTAATGATTCAATTGTGTTATCTTTGTTTAAAACTGAACACGATACCTGCTATTATTTACCCCCCAAAAAGACTAATGAAATGCAGACACATCGGCAAGTAGAACTGGTCAATACATTTATCGGCGAATGACTTGACATACTTCATCGTCTTCGTTGGCATTCCTATGCATTCCTAAATATAATACTCAGTTGAAACGACTGTTGATAGTCGTTGCTAATGCTATTAGACTGTTTAAAGAAGCTTCATCGTAATGTAACATAATGGTTGTTAAACACAGTAACAAACAATGTTCGTTTCTCTTTTCATCGTGTTTTATTTTAGTTTAATATTTTCTAATACAACGCTTGGTAAAGTTCGTGAAATACAATCTAACAGCGCGGCGGCCAATTTGGCCTCCACGACACGAAAGCGTGACTTCTCTATTCGATTGTCAAAGCCAGACTGTCCTTTGGAGAAAACAATGAAAAATCAAAGGTTGTATACATTTTCTGATTGGCCATTATAAATATATCGGTTGACCGACTCTCTTATGTTCCGATTCAATGAAGCAGTCGGCAGGTGCTAGACAGAAATTATCAAATATTTTTGATAGCTAATTAAGTTTAGATTTCCAGAGGCAATTGTCGACCTACAAGCCAATGGTTGGTTAAACGTATTTGCACTGTAAAACAAATGCCTTTTGGGATTTTTCTTTTTTTGGTTTTGCGTAAACAATTACATTCTTTATAATAATTAACCATCTATTAATAATATATAAAATTAATTTCTAAATACCAGCAAAACACTGCTACGTTACAGTAAGGAGTGAACAAATCGTTGTACACTGAATGTTTTATAATTGCACGTGTCATGCTTAAAAATCACTTGCTGCGTTTCATGTGTACAGTTCGATCTCGCTTGTTCATTCAAATATATATTCACATTTTACAGTAACAATCACTGAAACAGTTTATTACAAACTAAACAAACAATTAAGTTTTACGATATAATTTGGATTAAAATATCAACAAAGCAAAACTGCAGTTGCATCAGCAGGCGCTAAGTTCTTTCCTCAATATAATGCCATACAATTGCAATCAGGACAGAAACACATGCAAACACAAAGAATACATGACAATTAACGTTAACTGAATTAAAAGTTTTACTCGTTATAATATAATTCCAATTTAACTACTCAAAGGTTTCATGTTTACCAACATAACTGTAACTTTCCAAGGCACGATTACATGCAATAAAAAAGTATCAACTTCATCTCGTCTTTAATTTACCATTTTGTTTTACATATGTGATACTATAATTTAATATTATTCATCATAATGAACTTCAATGAAAAAGAAACACTTTATGCTGGTTTAAAAAAAAATCATAATCTATTTCATATGTTATCGTACAGCTTTATGCAGTTATAGTTTATATAATTATCCGGATATAACAAGTTCGACGAATGATAAAAAATGTTATGTGAGTGACATGCACAAATACTGTCACTTTAAAAGATACCATATTGAAGAATGTAATATTTATGTTGAGTATATTACTCTTAACTTGAAACAAAATAAAATTGACAAAAAGTCAGATCGCCTATTTCAATAAAATCCTATACTGCAACATTAAAATCAAACATTGTAATTAATCAGGAAACCTCTATCGTCGATCGTCAATTCAATCCTACAATTGCTGGAGACATAAGCCTAAGTATTTGTTAGAAATTCGAATTCAAAACTGTCCTGTGTTTTCCCAGATGTAAATGTAAAAAGTATAAAAACTACTTTTGTATTACGATATGCTTGATAACAAACACATTTAACACGCCACGAAAAACACAACTTTCATAAGTGTGTCATTACAATATAGCTGGCTCTAAATTGAATAAGATTTGTATATGTTACATCAGTATATCAAAACAAACATAAGTATATAAAACTGACATACTTAACGTTTTTCATTTTTAATCAACACCTCATAATTTGTGTTATAACTCCAAAAGCCATTTTCCGTTAAAATGTATAATTTGTCAATAAAGAGTGTTCGAATTAAATAAGATTTTGTATTTGGAACATCATAATATAAAAAAAACATGCATATCAAAGTGACTCTACTAATGTTTTGGATTGTTAATAAATACATTTCAATATGTGTTATTACTTAGAAGTTAGAAGCCATCTGCCGTTACAATTTATAATTTATCAATAAATAAGACTTTAAATGATCGTTTGTTTTTAAGAGTGCTAATTGTTTGGGAAGATCGATTTCGGTAATCTGTTTAATGACGATATATATGACTGCACTTCGATGTTGTTTTTCGTTTTATTTGAGATTCAATAGATTTGCCTCACCAATCTTGCTATATTTCCTATATATTTCAGGTTGTCATATTAGCAAGTGTATTTGTTATAAACCACACACATATTCACGATACATAATTTTCCTTTAAGCTGTTTGAGTTACATTATGAATCATCTTCACACGTTGTCTGTTCGTTTACACAGCCCCACAAGTCTCTGATTTACTCGTCACACTTGTCATATGTGGCATCAATATCTTATCTGGGGGTCTTTGACATCGAATAAATCTCAATACTGGTCAATCTAACCAGCGCTAAATACACACACGTTCGTTCCCTCGGAAAGCAACATTTGTACGAAGGAAAGCATCTTAGTGTTAATAACGAATTGTTTTTTTACGAATATCTCGTTGCTATTTTGTGCAACATTTTTGCACATTGGAAAGTGATTAATGATAATAAGACATTTGTCTAAAATCTAGATTTTGCGAGATTTTGCGTTTGTCATCATTAACTTGTACAGTTGAAGAGCATTTAAACCTACAAAAGGCAACTGAACTAATAAAAAGGAATAATTGTCAACATGTCCCATTATTCTTTTATCATCGGTTGGTAGGATTGCATGGTAGAGATAGATTAACTAGGTAAAGAAAAACTTGTGAAAATTGCATATTGCTCTAACCGTTTATCACAATTTTGTAGTTCGTATTTTTTTTCAAGAAATGTATTAATTGTTAATTTATCATCGAATAATAACGAGTGTGTGAGGCATTATGCTTATCTTATTGCAATATTCAGAATAATTTGATTATACTATGAATGCATTAACTAACATATGTTTCTCGGATATATATGCAACATACATGAAGTAGGTACTATAATACAATAAGGTACTAGTTGTATTCTTTTAGTCAAAGAAACGCGTGTTTGGCTTACCCCTAATCCACATCTACTGTAATAGTTCTTCTGTTGTGATTTGATAATTAAACTCGAAAATAGTAGGTTATGCTATAGAAAAAAATCACATTCCAAAAACAAGGATTAAATAACATTTGTTTTGTCATTTGTATATAGGTCACTGCTAATGAGTAGAGGTGTACTTCGCATTCAGGTATATCTGGTATATGTGATGTATAGTATCTATTTCACCGGCACTACATTTATTGTTTATTTGTATTTATCAAACCGGTCATTGGCATCATACTACGTACATACGTATCTTAGTTTAGACGTATAAAGAGATCTTTCTTTATTTAGGTATACATACTACTTGTAAAAGGTAATCCTTTGCGTTGGAAAATATTATTCTACGTGTGTTTACGTATCGATATCAATTTCTTAACAGGTCATGTATATCATGTTATTTCAGATTTGTAATTTTTGTAAATCTGACTTAAGGTCCAAAAAATATAGATCAGCACGTTTAAGCAAATAAGAAAATTAAACCAGAATAAGTATATAGGTACGCTTGCAACATGATGCAGGTAATTAGGGTTAAATGTCAAATCTGTATCATTCAACAGACGACAATATTTAAGAATTAATTGGCTTTAATTACTATACAAATAATACATTTTTCAAGTATCGTAACAGTTTATTTGAAAGGAAATAACAAGCAAACTTTCGATGCCGAAGTATAAGATGCTTTTTCATTTGCAATGTGTGGATGGCCAAAGGTTAATTTGCCAACGTGTGATACATAAACATAGTAGTGTGTATTGAATAAATATAGGAATAATGAAACTCCACAAACATAATCAAGAAAAAAGCTTTCGTCAACACACAAACAACTTTTATCAAAGGCAGATGACCCATGTCTGCACAAAACAGGAATATAATATATTATATACATACACCACAAATCATCACATTGTGTATTAACATACGGGTGCAGTTCCTTGAAACGGTCAATATTTAGCAATGTAAAACAATATGAAGCAATTAAAATGCTAGAGGTTGGACCTATTTTCAACAACTTATTGCTACAACAGCATGAATGGTCATGAAAAAGTCACTTTAGCAGCATAAAGCAGTCTTATTTTATTCACAAACGTATACATATTTCGAAATAAACCAGCTTCTTATAATATCCTTTTCATTGAACATGGTGTATGCAGTGTATGTTTGTGGTGTATTGTTTATGTTGCTATGATAACCAATTACATGTGCACTTTGCATTAAAATAAACATCGTTATTACATCCTGAACACGAGGCATGTTTATCGTTTATCAGCTATGTTATCTTGACTGCTATAATACCAGCCCATCATTTTCAGCCATTTTGCCATGAATTGAACATATAACACGATAAAGGACACAATATGACTGATTTATTACCGCCTTCCATTACGATTTAATTTGATAAAAGGGCATCTTATTTTCGTCAAGGATTTAAATTACAAAAACAACGTCGTAAGGGAATGTTTTTGGTAATCAGAGGTTGTAGATGGGTACATTTTAGGTGCATATTTATGTTAAAGATTATCAATACAGGCCAATGGAATGGTGCACGTTACTGTGTAAAGGCAGTGGTCGATTTTTTATAAAACAGCTGAATGAAAACAAATCTTAAATGTACAATTAATTAAAAGTTAAACAAAACGTGGTGATTGCTTAAACAGCTTTACTTACTATCGGTGCCACTAGCATATTAGAAAATGCCGTAAATATAACTTTATTTTATGAAATAGTTTACGAAATATTCGTCGAGTTTGAGTGGTTATGGAGATTTAAGTTAAACAGGTACCGATGGTCTACAACTTAAAAATCGAAACATTCTTTTGAAATTGTTTTAGAAATGCAAACTTTCAGAACCATACATTTAAGCGGAGTTATAATATATTATATAATCAGTATGCAATTTATTTTAGATGTTAGCATAATAAGTATATGTGAAACATCAACTATGATGAATAAAATAATTTAGTGGCGCATTAAGGTATTGATATGTTACTTGATAAACGTTGAGCAAAATCAAGTCAGAGAGTTTATTTGAGCCCAATATTTAAGAAGGCTTTGCAAATTTTTTACATATTGCGGACACATTTGAGTAGATAAAGTCCGCTAGAATTCGTTTGATGTATTTCACTTGTTAGGAACTGTTGACAGAGCACACAGAGGTGTTGAGAAACAAAAACTAGATTTTTTTTAAAGTTCCAGCAGAACTATTATTTTCCATCGTCTTATAACTGGAATTTCAGTAATTGATTCCACAAATATTGTTAACTGACAAGTTGGGAACACCATTCAAACATTCACAATAATGCATGTGAATAAAGCTCAGTGCAGGTTGAATAATACTGTTGTAAACTGGTCGACCTACGTCGGATTTTAAAAGAGTGTGCACATACAAATATGTCACTTGTTATTAAATAATTTGTTTCCGTTACAGCTAAATATATTGTTTTATATAGGTGTTCATACATATAAATTAGTAAGTTCATTTGATCAGAACTTATATATGATATAACATCCAAATCATCACTACACGACAATGTCATGCACTGATATCAGATATTAAATACCTCGGAATACGTTTTGTAACTGTATTTGAAGATCATCAGATCACTTGCAAATTGTTTTTACTTATCAGTGTTTAAATGCATGAACATTTCCGAAGAAATATATGAAAACAAAAACTTAACTGTTTTAAAATATCCAATATTATAGACACATAATGCATTTCCAAAATCGTGAACGTATAGAAGCAATATCGTTTGTTAAAACAAAAAATAAGGACATAATAATTTAATATGCGGCGTTGTATATCGCCACTGACCAATCAGTGCTATTTGTATTGACTCTATCATAAACATATTGAAGACAAACTATAATTTAATGCCGAGAGGATGCATGATGATACATTTGGCGCAGTAAGTAAAAGTCACCAGACCAGTATGCGTTCTATTTATAAAGACATTCAAACAAGGGGAGATTCCTATTCTTATTCCAGACCGAAAGGTTTATGCATGACTGCAAATCAGTATTGCGTGAAGAAACAAGTTAGATTTCATAAGGTAATTCCATGGAATAACAAACTTCTCCTAAAAGGATAAAATAATCATTTAGTTTTCTCCTTCTAATGCCCAAGCGACCATATTGACCAATCAGCTTATTATCTTTCTGAAAATGTATTTCCTTCATAGAGAGAACAATAATGGTGTTATATAACAGGAGATAAACTTCTCATTTAAAGACACAGAAATCGAACTTCGAACAAGAACAGAATTGGTAAGTTCTGAATAAGTAATACAACACCAGCAAAAACAATATCAACAGCCACAGACTATAAACATGTATCATCCCTTTTACATCTGAAGTCCATCTTGATTATTACGGTCGTTATAGGGCAGACATTTTTGATGAACCACGAATGTTTTTTCAGAGTTTATCAAACATTTAAAATATAAATGACATTTGTCCATATTGATCTCTCTAGAATGTGTATTTGCTCAAATCACACGGGTAATATACATCTAATGTAACGAAGTCAGAGTTTTTTAATACAATACCTTTGAAGTAAAAGCGTTAATGATGGCGTTGAGACATAACACAATAATACGTTCAATATTGTAGCACTTCCGGGCAATAAGGATCGTGAACAAAGACCGTTATTATTATTATTATTATTATTATTATTATTATTATTACAGAAGTATGTATGATTGTTCTTTTTCGTGCAGCTGCAGTATATTGTCTTAGAGTTAGTGCTCAAAAGGACTTACACGCTTTTCGTTCGTAAACGGTTTTCGCCGCATAAAAAAAACATGAATGTTCAGATGGCATATCCTTCTTATTTAAAGCTAGTATTCTGTTTTTAGCGCAGACCCTTGATTTGTTCAATGTTTTTTTTATAAGATGAGGTTAATTATTTATTTTTGATTGCGTTAATATTCCCTTTTTCATGGTGGTAAATGTTGTGCTCAATCAAATCGTAGCATGATAAATACAATTACAACACGATAGGGAAGCAGCTATTTATATTTGTGTACGATACTATTTTTAACTGATTTTAAAGTCGACGTAACCTATTAAGAGAACGGCACTAATTTGAACCTCTTTTTCACGATACCACATGCAATACATGTAAACTTATGTTCCGACAAAGACAGCATGTGCTCCGCAGATGCATCTACAGTTAAACGTTTAGTAATCATATCTTAAGTGTAATATTTTATCACCATGAAATTCGATGTATACAAATATTTGTGATTATACTACAATAATCATTTAATTAGAAATACTAACAAACCCTGTTTATATATCAATGTCTGTGTATCCGGTTTGCTAATGCAAGACAGGGAAGTCAAACTGGATTAATGGAATCTTATCAGATGAAAATTGTGGCGTACATTGTGCTATTTGTTACAACAACGCATTCAGAAATATTGTTCGTGAAAGGCTTGCCAATTCAGAAAATAGTCTGGTTGTTTGAATGTATACTTTAACGATCAGAATTATTTAAGTGTGTACTTAATTGTATACGATAAATGATGGTTTTATTAACAAAATATATCTGAGGATATTCGTGAAGACTTTCTAAACTGCATATCATTTACTCATTGGTTGCATAACATATATTATGTTCATTTGTTAAATCATGATATGGATACTGACATTTTTAAGAACACATAAGTACTAGCTGCATGTGAAATTGAGCACGAACTGTTAATACAATTGTTTCAAGATATGCGAACTAGAAAATATGAACTGTTATGTATAGCACCTTATTTCAAACCAAGGTCATTAAAATATTGTGAACAAATCACAAATGCTATTGAATTCACCTGTATGTAAAAAATTGGTTAGTTGAATCATGCAGATCCAAATGCGTCCCGTTTATGAGATCACTGCACAATTGATGACTACACGAGGCAGGCATCATTTGGTTTGTCAAACAACACATATTTGTAAAGTTAATAATGTTTTTCGAGTTCATATGATTACATTAGACTTGTTCATGGTATCACGTTGCCCCACAAACAAATGAGCATGAATGAATAACATTCATGTGCACGTACAATTAATATAAAACAGGTAATGTTATATATCAATATGTTACAGTTACGTTGTGTATATGCATGCTGAACAACTGCATCGGTCGCCGTAACTACCTCAACTTCTTCCTGTTCCTGCTGTCCCTGAGCGTTCTCATGCATATTAAATGCATGAGGTATTGGTATTTACTAATCATCAAATGCAGAATACATACATGCATAAGGATGCATTTTCTGCTATACACAAACGTATTTTAGTGACGTTAAGTTGAAATGCCAAAGGTTGTATTGAATTTAACAAATTTACCCTCAGCGAGTATAAAACAATGTAAGTCATAGTTATTGTGTTAACACGTATCTAGTATTTTGAAATATTAATAATAAAGTTATACTCACACACACAATTCAGCGAAGAGCATACATAAAATAACGTCCGAACAAGACGAAGTCTTTAAGGTTCATCCCCCTATATTTATTGAAATATGTCGGAAGGACGTTAATATTATTCTTTGGAGTGTAATTTCTTCTACATGTGCGCGAAGACGAAATCAAGAACAACAGATTCGTTGATTTTCCGATAAATCGGCAATTTAACAAAGCAAATTAAACTGTATGTCGACGATAATTTTAACAATATAAACGCTACAAACATGTTTTTTTTAATGCTACAATTAAGTAATATTGGACTATGTCTAATTTTAAAACTGACCATACTTTATAGTTTGGATTGACGCTGGTCTTTAAAACGTACGGACAGCGAACTAACGCAAGTATGTTTGTCAACATATTTGTACAATGAACGCTATAAAAAATGGAACACTGCAAACAGAACAATCAAACTAAATTAACATTTTTACATGTGATTTTTTTAATGTTTTTTTTTATTCGAACAGAAAAGTCACAAACATTTCCTTTCATTTGTAACTTTCTGTTTTTGCGGAAGCGCTATTCTATGTACAATCTACTAATCCAGAATAATACATGTTTGTTTATTAAAGTAAATTTGAATACCTCTTTATAAAGAGTCGTACACATTTGTTCTAAACTTTCAACAGTGTATTAAATACGTTTCACAGGTTCTTTAATATAATATTGAAATATTATTGACGTTTTGCTTAGCCTTGCCAGGAGAAAAAAATACGAATGGAGAATGCTTGTCTAGTGTAGACGCCAAGACGTTCATATATTTCGGGGATGTTTGCAGTTTTTAATAATAGAGTACACGGATAATATGCAAGTGGAGTATTCCATCAAGTATTTAAACCAAGTGATTATTTTTAATCAACTAATCCAAACACATCAAATAAATACAATTCAAGGTTATATATTATATAAAAACTATCGAAATCACATCTATGTAAAAGTAATGTTTTCAAAGCCAATCGCGTCAATTAATTCCAAGGTTATTACGAATCAACACACAGTATTTATAAACAAGAAGATACAATGAGAAAACCATGTTTCACCCATCAACTCGCGTGCAGTTGTTTTGCCAAAACATTAAGCATGTAAGGAAAATGTTGACGTTACATTATCAGATTTAAATCGTGGTATATATTGTCTACGCAGACATATGGATTGTTCAAGATAGTATGGCAAGTCAGGGCATTGTTGGAATAGTTGTATACGAACTTCGTGCACTAGACTTAGTTGTGTGTTTTTTGGACATAAGATTATTATTTTATATATCTCTGTTATTTTTATCGTTTAATATGTTTGTGTTCGAAGTGAAGACTATGTCTTAGACGCAAACCGGTATTATTTAACTTCTTTAAACATAACGATGCTATCGGCCATAATATGAAATCCTATATTGACTTAACCCGTTTTTTATCAGTTTTTTATTACGGTGGGACGAACTGATGCACAGACGTCATTTGTATAATGTATTAAAACAATTATTTTTAAAACAACGATAACATTTTAAACAAAGTAATGTGATGACGTGTATACAATACAATTACACTCAAAAGATTTCATTATGTTTTGTAGCGTTTTAGAATGCGTCCATTAGTATACGTTTGTTCATAAACGAACGTAAATATAACTTCGATAACATAAGAGGGCAACACCAATATTTATCTGACGCCGACGCACAATATGTATATTAGCAAGAGCACAGTGCAAAGTATAAGCGCCCAGGATTATACAAAACGAGGTTTTCAAAGAAAACGTGTATGATTGTCTAACCGAAGCTTCAACAATTATTTTAGGAAAACATAATTATATTGTATTACTTATGCAAGTGAGTATTTCTGATCTTAAACAATTTGCATATAATTACATGATGATGTATTTGTGTTCATTCAATACATTAATACACATATAAATTTATACGACGATTAACCATACCTAACACATTCAAAAGAAAAAGATACAAGCAAAAAAAGTTTGTAACGTAACTTTCTTAACAATTCCATTACAATCGGTATTTTCCTGAAGTATACCAACCAGGCATAACGATAGCATTGATTCAATAAAGTGTTAATCCGACAATAATAGGTCGGTTGTATGTTCTAATAAACATGTTTCGTTTCATCGGTAAACATCTGTCAGAACAAAAGCACACATCAATGCTTCTTATTTAGAAATACGAACCTATCATTTACCATGCAGGTGCAATGTAACAGTTTTTCTCTAATGGTGGTCATTACATGTAATATCTTAGTAAGTTCCACTTTCAATTGCGTTTATTTACTATACCTTCTAATAAACTGTTGACAAATTTGCAAATATTTACGATAGTACAGTTTCCTAAATCCGTAACAGAGCTTACAATAACAAAACATAACGAATGGTTTTACTTCTTCTTTAACTATTTTGCACTTAAGTCAATCAATAATCAGTGCATCACCTTCATGCGCGTTTACAAACACATTACTTCATCATACATTTAGGTCGTCTCGTCTGCAGTTTTGTTAATTGAATATGTCAATCATATATTTTTTAAAGTAATGCCCTACTTTTTACCAGAACAAATAAATTACCACATGCACGAAACGAGCGAGTCGTGACTTACATACAAATGCAGATGTATCTGTCTTGTGCAAGCAACACTTGGACTCACATTTCCAGATGCTAATCAAATGTAGAACCGACTCCCTTTCCTACATGTTCAAATACACATATACTTCATTCATTTGCTGGTAAGACAGAAAAATCGAATGCAAATGTTTGAATGCCATTGGTTAGGAAACCAGATTGCCTGTGTATAATTATTGCATTTAAACGTATATAATGAGTTGGGAAAGAAGTAATTACTGACATGGGTATATGAATCGTGCCGTTGTACTCAATGCAGAAATAGTGAGGCTAATTTGGAATGGGAATATGCGAACATTCAAAGTGGTTAACGCAACAAGATATTAGTTTGTTTGATATATTTTTATGTGTATCATGACTCACAAATCAGAAGTACACGTGGGTGAGTGTTACTTTTAATCAAATGTGTACAGAAATATGTGTGCGTTAAGGAATAATTTCAGTTCTAAATGCAAAATCAAAACCGTACTTTATTAATAAAATGTCGTTCTTCATTGTAAACATAGACTAATGAAGGACAAAGACACTCCAGAAAGAAATATCAGGGTGAAATTCTTGCAAACATTGGAAAGCGTTTTATATAATACAAGGGTCCAATTGATAAATCTATAAGTTGCTTAAATATATTAAATTTATTGATCCATTAGGTCCAGTTTACCCCATGCAAATCAATCCAAACCGTTTTAAAAAGGAAAACAACACATAAGTTTAATGAAATGTCACTACAATTATCACAGGAAGAATCGCTAATTGAAAGAATCAAATTGATAACTGATTACGCATCGTTACTGTTCATACATCGAAACGATCACGCAGCATCTACACGGAGTTTGTGACAAATGATGGTCGCAATTAAGGAGTTTCTGTTTAAACAATGAGCGATATTACTTTGAGTTATAAAAAAAAACATATGTTACATTTTGCGCACAGCAATCGCTCATAACATTATGAAACTGATTTCAAAATCCCACAAATGTCTTCTGATTATGCACTTTTTTTAAACACCATTTCGTTAGGATACATAAAAAAATATTATGTACAACATTACAAATATCACCTAGACTGATGTTAATTTATAATGGACTACCTATATTAATTGAATGATATTTATAAGCATTGAACTCATTCGCAAGTGACCGACAAACCACAACTGTAACGGTAGACTATTTGCTTTACATAAATCGTTCCTTAACCTTCGTTTGCTAAAACGCACATGCGATTTAATTAAATGAAAATAAACTCATAATTTGCATCTGAAATGGCGCCACGTATTTATAGAAATATGATATTCAGCGGACGTGAACTACATGTACACACGAGCCTGCAAATCTTCAATCCGTATGTACATATATAAGGATATAATATGCGGAAAACGGCTTCGAATTCTGATTTGTAATATTGTTGATATTGTGTATGTTTGACTACATACTGAGACGTGAATGAAACCAGTGTATATCGAAAGCTTATGTTCACAGGCTAATCAGGGACGACACTTTCCGCTTTAATAATATTTTTCCTTTAAAGAAAGTCTCTTCCTAGCAAAAACACAGTTAAGGCGGAAAGTGTCGTCCCCGATAAGCTTGTGCGGATTGCGCAGGTTAATCTGGGACGACACTTTAGGCACATGAATTAAATCCCCTTTTCACAGAGCAAGGCTCACTTTCAGATACAATTGTTGCAAAATCATCTCTTGAAATGTGTATGGTACGTAATGATCATGGGTAATTAAAGGGTGATAGGGGTATATGCATGTGTTGCTTGAAAAGTATGAAACATTTTTTTCATCATTTGGTATTTATTTAATAGAATTGTTTGTGTCCGGTTTTGACACATCGATCACATAATTTGTGAATAACAATTCATCAAAATGAATAGTATGTGCATTCAAAAAGGCAAGTGCATGGGATTCCTAAAAGCAGATGGTGTAAATGGTTGTGATATATGATCAACTTTATTTGACTGTTATTTTAATAACCCAGTGAAATTTTTTAATTAAAACTTTGATGTTAACAGTGATTAAATGATTAATTTAAAATTGTACTGATAATGAACCGTTTTCCATGTTGTGTTTGAGCTATTGAAAACCGTTCTACTTGGGTTGGCCTATTACTAAACTTCCACTGCACGGTCATACAAGTTGAAGGTGCCTCAAACAAACATGCTATGTCCGAAATAAGACACATTTTGACTCTGCAGTCACATTTCAATGAAAGCCATGTGGTTCCAAGATGATTTCCCCCATTTCTGCCTTTCCAAGAGCGCCTGCTGAGAGGATGTCAGAGATATTAGTTGTAACACAAGACAATATGGCTTCAAGAAAGGACATCACATCAACACACACAAATACAATGTTCACAAGGAATGTCCACAATCAAACTAGTGTCATCATTTAAACTTTATATTGTCTAAAAAAGTGACAGATTTACTTAATGCTCAACAATATTAAGTAGTATTTCTTCTTTTCTGATAAATNGCAAACCGGTATTATTTAACTTCTCAAAACATAACGATGCTATCGGTCATAATATGAAATCCTATATAGACTTAACCCGTTTTTATCAGTGTTTTATTAAGGTGGGACGAACAGATGCACAGACGTCATTTTTATAATGTATAAAAACAATTATTTTTAAACAACGATAAAATTGTAAACAAAGTAATACGATGACGTGTATACAATACAATTACACTCAATTGATTTCATTATGTTTTTTAGCGTTTTAGAATGCGTCCATTAGTTTACGTCTGTTCAGTAACGAACGTAAATATAACTTCGGAAACATAAGAGGGCAACACCAACATTTATCTGACGCCGACGCACAAACTGTATATTAGCAAGAGCACAGTGCAAAGTATAAGCGAAAAGGATTATACAAAACGAGGTTTTCAAACAAAACGTGTATGATTGTCTAACCGAAGCTTCAACAATTATTTTAGGAAAACATAATTATATTGTATTACTTATGCAAGTGAGTATTTCTGATCTTAAAAAATTTGCATATAATTACATGATGAGGTATTTGTGTTCATTCAATACATTAATACACATATAAATTTATACGAAGATTAACCATACCAAACGCATTCAAAAGAAAAAGATACAAGAAAAAAAAGTTTGTTACGTAACTTTCTTAACAATTCCATTACAATCGTTTTTTTCCTGAAGTATACCAACCAGGCATAACGATAGCATTGATTCAATAAGCTGTTAATCCGACAATAATAGGTCGGTTGTATGTTCAAATAAACATGTTTCGTTTCATCGGTAAACATCTGTCAGAACAAAAGCACACATCAATGCTTCTTATTTAGAAATACGTACCTATCATTTACCATGCAGGTGCAATGAAACAGTTTTGGTCATTTAATGTAATATCTAAGTAAGTTCAACTATTAATTACGTTTATTTACTAAACCTTCTTATAAATTGATGACAAATTTGCACATATTTATGATAGTACAGTTTCCTAAATCCGTAACAGAGCTTACAATAACAAACATAACGAATGGTTTTACTTCTTCTTTAATTATTTTGCACTTAAGTCAATCAATAATCAGTGCATCACCTTCATGCGCGTTTACAAACACATTACTTCATCATACATTTAGGTCGTCTCGTCTGCAGTTTTGTTAATTGAATATGTCAATCATATATTTTTTAAAGTAATGCCCTACTTTTTACCAGAACAAATAAATTACCACATGCACGAAACGAGCGAGTCGTGACTTACATACAAATGCAGATGTATCTGTCTTGTGCAAGCAACACTTGGACTCACATTTCCAGATGCTAATCAAATGTAGAACCGACTCCCTTCCCCACATGTTCAAATACACATATACCTCATTCATTTGCTCGTAAGACAGAAAAATCGAATGCAAATGTTTGAATGCGATTGGTTAGGAAACCAGATTGCCTGTTGATATTTATTACATTTAAACGTATATAATGAGTTGGGGAAGATGTAATTACTGACATGGGTATATGAATCGTGCCGTTGTACTCAACTGCAGAAATAGTGAGGCTAATTTGGAGTGGGAATATGCGAACATTCAAAGTGGTTAACTCAACAAGATATTAGTTTGTTTGATATATTTGTATGTGTATCATGACTCAAAAATCAGAAGCACACGTGGGTGAGTGTGTTACTTTTACTCAAATGTGTACAGAAATATATGTGCGTTAAGGAATAAGTTGCTTAAATATATCAAATTTATTGATCCATTAGGTCCAGTTCACCCCATGCAAATTAATTCAAACCGTTTTAAAAGGGAAAACAATATATAAGTTTAATGAAATGTCACTACAATTTTCACAGGAAGAATCGCTAATTGAAAGAATCAAATTGATAACTGATTACGCATCGTTACTGTCCATACATCGATACGATCACGCAGCATCTACACGGAGGTTGTAACACATGATGGTCGCAATTAAGGAGTTCAAACAATGAGCGATATAACTTTGAGTTATAAAAAAAACCTATGTTAATTTTGCGCACAGCAATCGCTCACAACATTATGACACTGATTTCAAAATCCCACAAATGTCTTCTGATTATGCAATCTTTTTTTTTAAACACCATTTCGTTAGGATTCATAAACAAATATTATGTACAACATTAACAATATCACCTAGACTGATGTTAATTTATCATGGACTACCTATATTAATTGAATGATATTTATAAGCATTGAACTCATTCGAAATTGACCGACAAACCACAACTGTAACGGTAGACTATTTGCTTTACACGAATCGTTCCTAAACCTTCGTTTGCTGAAACGACCATGCGATTTAATTTAATGCAAATTAACTCATAATTTGCATCTGAAATGGCGCCACGTATTAATAGAAATATGATATTTAGCGGACGTGAACTACATGTACACACGAGCCTGCAAATCTTCAATCCGTATGTATATATATTAGAATATAATATGCGGAGAACGGCTTCGAATTCTGATTTGTAAAATTGTTGACATTGTGTCTGTTTGACTACATACTGAGACGTGAATGAAACCAGTGTATATCGAAAGCTAATGTTCTGCATGTCTTTTTCATTACTTTTTCAAATAAGTTATACTTAATAATAATGTCTTTTTGCTGTGTATATTTTTTTCTGAAATCCTGGTGACTTTTCGTATAGTTGAACCTATGTTACTACCATGTTCACAAAACGAGAGAAAAACTATGTATACTAACTATTTGCGACATGCTATATTGTTTTGTTATGTTTTGCTGAATTTAACTTTTAAAATGTCATAATTAATATTATAACTACACGTTGTTAACTAGGAGTTTAACACAAATTACTCGACGTATACATACATGAATTGCTAACACTTACATGATAAACTTTTTATGTCACTTTTGCGTTAATCAAGACATTAATTATGATGAAAAAGTTCTGCAAAACAGTAACTTCCAAAGAACTAACAATTCATAGTATACATGCTTTTATCGTCGATGTTATAATTCATCCTAAAATTAATTCGCAGGCCAAGCACGATGAGCAATCGACGGCTAAGAAAATATACTCAAGGAGACAAACACAATGACAAAACTTATTTTATAGTTTTTGTTGTACTTAAGGTTTCTTCAGTCAATTAATAGAGTTGGCCTTATTGTGACTTACAACAGTTTACCATATTATGACTACATATTTTTCTTCACACTACGAATAATACTCGGCATGCATTTTTCAAATAATACATATCTAAATGACAAATAAAACAATTGTTGAAATCAAATACAGTTGAATGATTATGATTGCCATTGAATTATAAGAATACTTATTAATACAACGTTTATTAGCACATTCAAAATGACCATTGTCAATACAGTCCAGTGTAAAACACTGTTTTCCTCATCTATATATCCTGGTTTGAATATAATTTAATATTCACACGCGTTTGTAGTAAAACATTAGTGTCAAGCATTCCACAACTGTCAATGATAATCATACCTTTCTTTTTAAAAAGGTAGATTAAAATCGAACTTTTTTTCAAAAAAAAACACTCATGCGTTTTCTGTAATGGTACAACCTAGTAACGTTTTCCAACACTGTAATTACATAATATTTGAAAACATGTTATTGTCAGTCGATCCGTAAAACTTAACCTTAAACGAACCGAGAGGTCATGTGAATATTTATATTTGAAGGTAACCATTGTTTTTGCTTGTACAAAATAACATTGACGTGTATTTGTATGCCGTTGGATGATTAGTATTTTGCCTTTTTTTTGTCAAATGACTTGTTACACGCGTTGTACATACATTGTAAATGACTTGTTACACGCGTTGTTAATACATTGTAAATTACTTGTTACACGCGTTGTTAATACATAGTTACACTTGTTATACGCGTTGTTAATACATTGTAAATGACTTGTTACACGCGTTGTTAATACATAGTAATACTTGTGTTTGCGATTTTGGCATGAGTGTATTGGACACTCTTCAAAATGATTTAACCGAGAATTTCGCACCAAAACCACTTACCGTTTCAGACAAAATCGCATTTGAAAAAGGTCTTCTTATACGTTCCCCTTATAATTTATTACAATTCGTAAAAGAACGGATACATCAAATACTATGGAGACATTGCTAAAATCTTCGTGAAATAAATGTTTGTGTTTTTTGTTTGTTGAATACATAATTGGCGTATCAAATTTCACTGCATGTCTGAAAAACGTTACATAGTAATATCATCTAACTTACGGTATCACGTCAATTGCGCTTTAGCAGTTTATGACACTGTTTTCGTAGGTTGTTAAAACTTAATTTGTTTCGCACAATTTTATCAATGCTAAGATTACATTTAGACTTAGCTAGGAAAACAAGTAAATTATTATTTTTAGATACATCACATCATGTTTTACGAATGATGATTAAACCGACGTGATGGTGTAAGGGTTCTTTCTTTGATTTACAAACAAATTGTGATTGAATAAATAATGCCTAGAATAATGACACAGTTTAACTAGAATTACAAAATACAATGATGATCGACACATCTTTGAACAAAAATCAAGTAATACAGTTAACACAAATGAATCCAATAACGATCACATATGCTGTAATGTCATTCAACGAAATCAAGCCAATAAATTAAGCGGGGTTGAGTACAATAGCTTGTGGGATGAATGTTCGTACTGACGGATGGACGGATAAGTGCAATATCTTTTGTATCATAGTTTATGGGGACACAGAAATAGCCTGTAAAGTTGTTAACTCACACATTTCAAATATTGAAAGTTAGATGATTGACTTTTGAATTCTGCATTGTATCTGTCATACAGCATATGAAATGACAATATATTGTATGAATACATGACAATACACATAAAATACCTAAACCGTTCGAGGTTTACATGTCAAATATGTGTACACGTTATATAACATATTTTTCAAAGGAGATGTTAATTACTACGAGGTATCTGTAAAAAGCGTAAATGTATACTTGGTTCTATGTTTAACGAATAAAACTTATTAAACCGTCAATAAAAACACAAGGGTAAATTTTTAAAACAATGTTTTAACAAATTCACATTTTTGCACAAGTAATTTTCCGGGAAAATCCTTAAGCTTTTTGCTGCAAACCATTTAAGGGGTGTTGCGGCAGTTTATTTAACCGAGAAAAACGTTACATAGTAATATCATCTAACTTACGGTATCACGTCAATTGCGCTTTAGCAGTTTATGACACTGTTTTCGTAGGTTGTTAAAACTTAATTTGTTTCGCACAATTTTATCAATGCTAAGATTACATTTAGACTTAGCTAGGAAAACAAGTAAATTATTATTTTTAGATACATCACATCATGTTTTACGAATGATGATTAAACCGACGTGATGGTGTAAGGGTTCTTTCTTTGATTTACAAACAAATTGTGTTTGAATAAATAATGCCTAGAATAATGACACAGTTTAACTAGAATTACAAAAGACAATGATGATCGACACATGTTTGAACAAAAATCAAGTAATACAGTTAACACAAATGAATCCAATAACGATCACATATGCTGTAATGTCATTCAACGAAATCAAGCCAATAAATTAAGCGGGGTTGAGTACAATAGCTTGTGGGATGAATGTTCGTACTGACGGATGGACGGATAAGTGCAATATCTTTTGTATCATAGTTTATGGGGACACAGAAATAGCCTGTAAAGTTGTTAACTCACACATTTCAAATATTGAAAGTTAGATGATTGACTTTTGAATTCTGCATTGTATCTGTCATACAGCATATGAAATGACAATATATTGTATGAATACATGACAATACACATAAAATACCTAAACCGTTCGAGGTTAACATGTCAAATATGTGTACACGTTATATAACATATTTTTCAAAGGAGATGTTAATTACTACGAGGTATCTGTAAAAAGCGTAAATGTATACTTGGTTCTATGTTTAACGAATAAAACTTATTAAACCGTCAATAAAAACACAAGGGTAAATTTTTAAAACAATGTTTTAACAAATTCACATTTTTGCACAAGTAATTTTCCGGGAAAATCCTTAAGCTTTTTGCTGCAAACCATTTAAGGGGTGTTGCGGCAGTTTATTTAACCGAGAAAAACGTTACATAGTAATATCATCTAACTTACGGTATCACGTCAATTGCGCTTTAGCAGTTTATGACACTGTTTTCGTAGGTTGTTAAAACTTAATTTGTTTCGCACAATTTTATCAATGCTAAGATTACATTTAGACTTAGCTAGGAAAACAAGTAAATTATTATTTTTAGATACATCACATCATGTTTTACGAATGATGATTAAACCGACGTGATGGTGTAAGGGTTCTTTCTTTGATTTACAAACAAATTGTGATTGAATAAATAATGCCTAGAATAATGACACAGTTTAACTAGAATTACAAAAGACAATGATGATCGACACATGTTTGAACAAAAATCAAGTAATACAGTTAACACAAATGAATCCAATAACGATCACATATGCTGTAATGTCATTCAACGAAATCAAGCCAATAAATTAAGCGGGGTTGAGTACAATAGCTTGTGGGATGAATGTTCGTACTGACGGATGGACGGATAAGTGCAATATCTTTTGTATCATAGTTTATGGGGACACAGAAATAGCCTGTAAAGTTGTTAACTCACACATTTCAAATATTGAAAGTTAGATGATTGACTTTTGAATTCTGCATTGTATCTGTCATACAGCATATGAAATGACAATATATTGTATGAATACATGACAATACACATAAAATACCTAAACCGTTCGAGGTTAACATGTCAAATATGTGTACACGTTATATAACATATTTTTCAAAGGAGATGTTAATTACTACGAGGTATCTGTAAAAAGCGTAAATGTATACTTGGTTCTATGTTTAACGAATAAAACTTATTAAACCGTCAATAAAAACACAAGGGTAAATTTTTAAAACAATGTTTTAACAAATTCACATTTTTGCACAAGTAATTTTCCGGGAAAATCCTTAAGCTTTTTGCTGCAAACCATTTAAGGGGTGTTGCGGCAGTTTATTTAACCGAGAAAAACGTTACATAGTAATATCATCTAACTTACGGTATCACGTCAATTGCGCTTTAGCAGTTTATGACACTGTTTTCGTAGGTTGTTAAAACTTAATTTGTTTCGCACAATTTTATCAATGCTAAGATTACATTTAGACTTAGCTAGGAAAACAAGTAAATTATTATTTTTAGATACATCACATCATGTTTTACGAATGATGATTAAACCGACGTGATGGTGTAAGGGTTCTTTCTTTGATTTACAAACAAATTGTGATTGAATAAATAATGCCTAGAATAATGACACAGTTTAACTAGAATTACAAAAGACAATGATGATCGACACATGTTTGAACAAAAATCAAGTAATACAGTTAACACAAATGAATCCAATAACGATCACATATGCTGTAATGTCATTCAACGAAATCAAGCCAATAAATTAAGCGGGGTTGAGTACAATAGCTTGTGGGATGAATGTTCGTACTGACGGATGGACGGATAAGTGCAATATCTTTTGTATCATAGTTTATGGGGACACAGAAATAGCCTGTAAAGTTGTTAACTCACACATTTCAAATATTGAAAGTTAGATGATTGACTTTTGAATTCTGCATTGTATCTGTCATACAGCATATGAAATGACAATATATTGTATGAATACATGACAATACACATAAAATACCTAAACCGTTCGAGGTTAACATGTCAAATATGTGTACACGTTATATAACATATTTTTCAAAGGAGATGTTAATTACTACGAGGTATCTGTAAAAAGCGTAAATGTATACTTGGTTCTATGTTTAACGAATAAAACTTATTAAACCGTCAATAAAAACACAAGGGTAAATTTTTAAAACAATGTTTTAACAAATTCACATTTTTGCACAAGTAATTTTCCGGGAAAATCCTTAAGCTTTTTGCTGCAAACCATTTAAGGGGTGTTGCGGCAGTTTATTTAACCGAGAAAAACGTTACATAGTAATATCATCTAACTTACGGTATCACGTCAATTGCGCTTTAGCAGTTTATGACACTGTTTTCGTAGGTTGTTAAAACTTAATTTGTTTCGCACAATTTTATCAATGCTAAGATTACATTTAGACTTAGCTAGGAAAACAAGTAAATTATTATTTTTAGATACATCACATCATGTTTTACGAATGATGATTAAACCGACGTGATGGTGTAAGGGTTCTTTCTTTGATTTACAAACAAATTGTGATTGAATAAATAATGCCTAGAATAATGACACAGTTTAACTAGAATTACAAAAGACAATGATGATCGACACATGTTTGAACAAAAATCAAGTAATACAGTTAACACAACTGAATCCAATAAC